>CAJHQQ010002120.1:0-72279 GCA_905132885.1 Moricandia moricandioides
TATCTTAAAAGACTCACGAGTTTCTTGACGTTCACCACCATAATAGATCAACACCTCAGTGCTATTCCCACGTAGTTACTCTTACAAAACGAGGATATATTTGGTATTATTGTTTAAATATTATCAAAAAAAAAAAAGCCATTTGTCTGCAGCACTATTATGCGTTACTCTCCTTTTTTAAAAAGTATATTTTTTTCTCCCTTTCTTTCCCAATTATTTATAGCAATGATTTAATTACTAACATTACAATAATTGCGAATATTTTTAAAAAATATAAAGTGGAAGCGCGTGGGTCCAGAACCGTCAATTCTGATGACGTGGCAATATCTCGTGGAAAATTGAATGCAAACTGTAAAAGATAACGACCAGTGAGAGATAAAGAGAGAGAGAAGGCTTGCTCATCCATATATGTAATAAAAAGTTTGCTTTTTTTATTTATTCTCTTCTTGTCCGTTCGATTTCACATTTTAACTCCGACACTTTTGTTTCGTTTGATTTTCACCGAGGAAAATCTATAACGCATCTTCTATTACTGAGATCGAAAGTGTTGTTGAGAGTTCGCAAGCTCTGTATGTTCTTGTTTGCTTAATTCCAACAAGTCTGAGATATGAGAAACGTGAATAACACCGTCGACACGGTGAACGCTGCCGCTTCTGCCATCGTCTCCGCCGAGTCCCGAGTCCAACCGTCTTCTTTCCAGGTAAACACTACGCCCTCTTCTTTTCTCTAGGAAAGTGTAAAGTCTCTTCCTTTTTCTTCTTGTGATCATCATAGACATTGATAAAGTTATAACCTTTAAAAAAAAAGTTATAACCTGTAGATTGAAGCTTGATAAAGTTATAACCTTTAGAATCTGCATATAGCTCTGATCAACAATCTTGTCCTTTTTTATTTATTTACAGAAGAAAAAATGGGGAAGGTGGTGGAGCTTGTCCTGGTGTTTCGGATCCCAAAAGAACAACAAACGGATCGGACACGCGGTTCTTGTACCCGAACCGGTTGTGTCCGGATCAGCTCCGGTGGCTCCTGTCCATAACTCGTCGAGCAACTCAAGTTCAATATTCCTTCCCTTTATAGCTCCTCCTTCATCTCCAGCATCGTTTCTACAATCAGGTCCTTCCTCTGTGTCCCACACTCCTCAGACCGGTCTACTTTCCTTAACCGGTAATGCGTATTCCCGGAACGAACCGCCTTCAGCTTTTGCTATTGGGCCTTACGCTCACGAGACTCAGCCCGTGACTCCACCTGTTGACTCTGCTGTCACAACTGCTCCCTACACGCCGCCTCCAGAGTCAGGTCAAGTGTCTTGTGCAACAACACCTTCTTCCCCTGAAGTTCCATTTGCACAGTTACTTAGATCTTCGCTTGAAAGGGCTCGGAGGAACAGTGGTGGAGTGTGTCAGAAGTTTTCAGCTGGGCATTACGAGTTTCAGTCGCATCAAGTGTATCCAGGAAGTCCAGGTGGTGGTAATCTAATCTCTCCTGGCTCAGTGGTCTCGAACTCTGGTACTTCTTCTCCTTACCCTGGTAAATGCTCCATCATCGAGTTTCGTGTAGGAGAGCCTCCAAAGTTTTTGGGGTTTGAGCACTTCACAGCGCGTAAATGGGGGTCGAGGTTCGGTTCTGGGACCATCACACCTGCTGGTCAAGGTTCGAGGTTGGGTTCAGGTGCTTTGACACCTGATGGTGGAGGAAGTGGAGGAGGACTTGGGTCAAAGCTAGCTTCTGGTGCTGTGACACCAAATGGTGCAGAGACGGTGACGCTACTTGAAGGCAGTCTTTTGGATAGTCAGATCTCTGAGGTGGCGTCTTTGGCTAATTCCGATGATGAGGGTTCGTCAGGGCATGATGAAGCTGTTACCGTTGCTCATAGAGTATCGTTTGAGTTGACTGGTGAAGACGTTGCGCGTTGCTTTGCAAGCAAACTCTACGGAGTGGGTTTAGATGAAAAAGTGAATGAGGATACAAACAGATGGAGTGACTCGGTTTCTGGTAACGAACTGAGTGAGAAGTTAAGAACGTTTTCGCTAGGGTCGAGCAAAGAGTTCAAGTTTGATAACACGAAAGAAGAGAAGACAGCGGAGTGGTGGGCGAATGAGAAGGTTGCAGGAAAAGGTGATAACAGTCCAGGAAACAGTTGGAGTTTCTTTCCTGTGTTACGGTCTGGAGGATTCAGTTGAGCGAGTCAGAAGTGTTTCTCTGGCTTCTTCATTACCAGAAGGAAACCATCTAACATTGGTAAGCAGTTCAGTGATTTGGTATGATATTATTGGGGGGTCTAACAACTATACTGCATATATATATAGCTTGTGGGAGTCTATGTTGTACTGATATGATATATATAAAATAATATTCTTTGGATCATTTAACAACCTTTGTTTTAATTTTATAACATGAAAATCTGAGAACCCATTTCATTTCAAAATCTTAAATTTCAAGTACAAACCCTCAGAAAGGAATAAGGTCAACAAAATAACAAATCAAATGTCTTTCTATCAAGAATGAGGGCTCTTGAAATCAAGAAAAATCTCTGGTCACTCTCTCTCTCACTAATACTGCACTTTTGGTATACCTAAAAAGAATGATACTCTCTGGTCCAGAATCAAGTTCGATTTTTCAAGGAATCTTCTATTTTGGAACATACTTCACCTTCGTGTCCTTATCGGGTTTCATCCTCAGCTTTGGTCTTGCTGATTCGTGAGTGTTGTTGCCCGGCATGTCTGTTTCCTGAGACAGAACCAACGTCACGTGTTCTGCAGAGATTGCCTCTTTCCATCCTGACAAGCCAATTCTGATTTGAGTAAACAACTTAAAAAAAACAACGAGTGTTCCAAAAAGGAAGAAAAGAAGCTTTACTCTTTGCAAGAAACGCCTTTGCTTCGTGGTTGTTGAACTGCAAGCTTATGTGATGAGCGGTCTTAACTTCAGGTGTACCTAAGCTTGAGTTCATATCTTTTTGATCTGTGTTTTCATCGGCCGTTGACACTTTCTTTTCCTGACTGCTCACTGGTCTCCACACTTTTAAAGTTGATTGCTCAGATGTGGGTTTCGCCTCAACAGCCTTTGTACTTCCCTCCTCTTCACTACATTTTGCTTGGTTCTGTTCTCCACTGAGACAGCTGTTTTCGATTGTTACACTTACCGATCCAATCAGAAGTTCGCTGTTCTTTGTTTGATCCTGTTCAGCTACTGCTGCCTCTGCTGATATCGATTTGGGGTTATCAGCTTTTCGGCTCCAAACTTTAGTCGTATTGGCTCTTGTGTCTCTGTTTGTTCCATTCTTTCGCATGCCTCCAAGTTTTGGCGCATGATTACCGTGGAAACCGTTCGGCATTCCATATTGTGATCTTCCCATTTCCCTACGGCCACTTCGCCTTTCCATGTTTTGGCCATTACCAAACCCATCATCATCAACCAATGGCGCTTGAGTTTCACCGTTTCTCTCATTATCAATTTCCAAAACTTGAGGTTCCTCGAGGGATGAAGAATCCTCAATTGGCATGGAATCTGATCTCTGTGCCTCGGAATCTGAAGCTGAAGATAACAGGCTTGATGACTCAGCTGGAGATTGTTGTTGTTCTTCTGATGTGGTACTCTCATCTTCCTTAGCATCTTTTGTCTGGTCCTTTACTCTATGTTCTTTCTGTCTTAGCTTTTTCCTCTTCTTCCTCTCCAAGAGCTCAGCTTGTCTGCTCCAGACATACAGAGTGAATAAGACTCAACCCTTCGGAACCAGTTCCGAATAGGAGAATCTTGATTTAAGTAAACATATATGACTGGCACTGCAATTAATAAACACGCACCTTCTTTGAGCAGCTTCTTCCTCTTCAACCAGTAAATTTTGGCACTTCAGGGCTTCCGCATCTTTGTCAGCAAGCCAAGCTTTAATCTGTACAATAAGAAAACAAAAATAAATCACAAGTAACCGATACGTGCAAAGCAATGTCCTCGTATTAGACACTTTGCTTCGCCAACTAGAGAGGACGGTGAAACCTTGACGGAAAAACGTTACCAATTGCTGTTCCAGAAGAAAGCTTGCGCAAGCAACAACATTTTTTGCCTCCAGTACACTTTTTCCATTTTCCCCGTCAAAAATGTACTTTTGCATTGGTGCAGCCTCGTTACTCATGAAAGTTTTTTCGCTTGCATCATCGAGAATGCTAAAAAGTTGATTTGAAGAAATTGGAAACCGAAGTGGTCTACCCTGGATGATATCCTGGAGAAAAAGTAACATTTATCACTATATCAGCCATGAGGTTGAACATGGACAATACTTTATCTAGAAAGATAAAAAAATAGAAGTCGTCAAGAGCGAGACGAACTTCATACCAAAAGGTCAGAACCAGCTCTTAGATAGTGTTGCGGGAGCGCAGTATATCCTGGGTTCTCGATGAGAGAAACTAGTCCTGACTCAACTGATTCTCCATGAACATTCTACAAGAATCAAAACAAATCGTCTTAGGTTGGATAAACTAGTCTCAAGTCTGCAAAGCATATTAATTAATCACACATATGCATGATGGAGAAATACAATGCTAGAGCCTGGGAAACAAGAAATGAACGGCATGATAAATTTATGCATACTCAACAGCCCTGTGAGACTGCGCATACGAATTAGGAATGGTTTTTTTTTTTGTGTGCAAAAGGTATGGTATGTTCTCTATTTCTAACTAAATCTTATTTATTTGGAAATGAATCCTATTATGGTTTCACACCTTGTAATAGTGAAGAAATAAGCAATACACAATTCATAAAGAGTCTGTGACAAACAACAATAAATTGAGTCATTGGGAGACTGGGGAACATGCAGTACTACACTCATAAGAGATGCTCAATATGCACAAAAATGAATGAAGATATCAATTTTGTTTTTGAGAAAAGAAGGGAAAGTATCAATGGGAATCATACTACCTCCAGCATCATGCTCTTTAATGAGAGAATCTCCTTTGCATCAACTACGGAGAGCTGAAATAACCAGAGAGAATGAACATGATCATTACCTAAAGGGAAAAAAAACAACAAAGAGAAGACATATAGAAGGAAAATTAACCTGATTCCAAAAGGCCCCCAGCGCATCCCTCTCTTTGTCCGAATACTGGAACCATTCAAACACAATCTTCAGACTACTTGTGAATAAAAGGGCTTAAGTCAGAAAAAAGGCAAACCTTTTCAGGCTTTCTTGAACGCCGATGCATACGTTTATGCCTTCTATAGTTGACAGGAGAGCAAAACTCCTTGGAGCACTTTTCACACTTGTGCAGTTGTATCTTCAAAGGAGTCAGCAACGGCCATCCTGAGAACGAAATAGAACATCAAATAAATCCTGCTATATCCAATCAGATAAGAGAGGCAATGAGCAGGACCGGTCCTTGGTAAAGCCGAATGAAACATTTGCCTATAGCTCCTCAATTTTTTGAGAAAAATTGTACTTATATCTATAGGTTCCAAATTTGTAAAAAAAAATAATTGTTGAAACCTTTACTAAATCGCCTACGGCCTCTAAAATCTCAGAGTCAGCCCTGGCAATGAGGCAATTACCTGGACGTTCTAAGGTATGGAGAAGTTGAAAGAGCTGCACTGGACTGCTTTCAGGTCTATGGAAAGAAAGAAACGGATCTTTTCCAACAGCTCGTCTAATAAGCATGTCGAGAGCATCATTACCATCTTGTTTCACCACCTCCATCGACTTTCCACTGCAAACAAATGATCATGCCATTAACTAATAACACACAAGTTCCTCTATAAACACAGCAACTCGCAAAATTTATATACAAATCAATCACACAAGTTGGAACAGTATTTCAATTCAATTATCACAGCCACTGACACACACAGATGCTACCTAACGGAAGCGAAATCGAAATCAACAGCCATGCGAATGAATTCAAAAACCGATTTGAGTGTCGTGAGTGCCGATCACGTACCAGTTGCACAGTAACAACAGATCGAGCGAGCGACGAAAGAGAGAAGAGTACGAAAAAAAAAAAATCAAGAGCGATCCACGGGGGATTCAAAAGCGAGAACGGACAGCTTGGCAGGAAAGAAAGTCGCCGAGAAAATCCGAGAAAGTGATGGGACGCTAAAGAAAAATGAGAGAAATTTTCGGAAAGATCTGTGGGGAGGAACTATAAAGGCGAGACAATAATGGGGTCCAATTCGTAAATATCCAGCAAATATTGATGGTAAATTAAAATGATAATAAAATGTTAAATAGAGAAATATCATTTTTTTCTCTGTAATTCTTTATTTGTTCCAGATTTTTAAAAGACTATTTAAAAGTAAGCAATTTCATGTTCCATAAACATTTGTTTACATATTATTGGTCTAGTGATGTGAATAATACATTTTCTCTTATCTCTTTAACATTATCTGTGAAGAGATTTGTACATATGTCGTAGTCATATTCAGTCTCAACAAAAAAATGATATATCTTTTAAAAAATATGATATAGCATCAATCTAATTTTGACATATACAATATCATTTATAATGATATATATTTTTGACAACATATTTAAAAATAGTAATGATAATTCATATATCATTAATAAAGTAAATTTTCTATATAAATATTTATTTTTGGAAAAAACTTTAAAATATATTGATAAATAATATTCATTAGTCACCATAAAATAAAGATGTTAATTAAAATTAGTTGCAAATTATATTAACAAATAAAAATTAAATGCTAATCAAATAAAAACTTTTGACAGATAAATAATTAAATTTTATATTTGTTAATTTATTAGGTTGATTAACATACTTCCTTTTATCAGTTTAACTTATTTTATCTAAAACCACAAAAATCTATAATTTATTATCATTTATATATTTAAATAGAAAGTATTTAAAACTAAAGAGTAAGATACATATTTAAAATAAATAATCATTAATTGTTATATAATATAAATAAAAAATATTTTATATAAAATGTAATTTGAACTCTATCAAAATCGAATGAAAATTAAGTTGAAAGAGTTAGACCAAATAAAAAGAAATAAGATTACAAAATATGTATATGTACGTGTTTTTTTCCAAAACGATAAAATTTAAATATAAAAATAATTATGTCGAAATATAAATTAAATATTTTATTAAATAATATTTATATTCAAAATTGTTTATTTCTGCTTACAACGCATGAAAACTCCTAATCTATACTATTATTTGAAAAATAAATTTGCTTATTTTTCATGTTTTCCAGTTTTTAGATTAATTTATTACTTTTAATAAACAATTTTAATTAGACTGATCAAAATTTATTTTTAATAAACAAATATATAATTCATTATTTAACTGATTACAAATTACTATTATAGAATTGTCTCCAAAAATAGAAAACATATTTTAAAAATAAAAGATAAAGCCATGTATCCAGTTTGGGTTTATTACATCTTTATTTCTTAGTTTTGTTTTTCATATTTTGTATTATATACACATATAATAATTAAACTTATCATTATATTATAATATTTAAAATAGCTTTATAAAATTAACATTTTTTTTTTTATAAACTTAATATTTCATGGCATATTTTTAAGTTAAATAATTTTATTTTAGTATTTAATACCAAAATGAGGTATAAAAGCAATAATAATAACTTGATTAATCTTTATTTGTTACCGTGATTTGTTTTTGTGACATGTACATTTTTATTTTTATTATTCAGTTGCAAGAATAATTTTTATTTTTTATTTAAATTGAAAAATTCAATATTTATTTTCTAAATATTTTTATTGGGAGTATTATTGTCTTTTTAAAATATATACAAAATATCTTTCTATAAAAGAGAATATTTTCAAAATATTTTTTTTATTTTCAACAGGTACCTTATATTTATAAAATTTTAAGTTAACTCTATTTAGTTTTAAGTTTTAAGAGTTTCACAGAATTATAACTTTTTAAAATTGATTTTCTGTAAAAGACTATTATGTAAAAAGAATGTAATCTACTTTTTTAATAAAAATTTTATTTCCAAAATGATTGTTTTTAGTTACAATTATTAAAGTTTGAAAGTTAATAAGCCATTTGAAAAAAAAATTAAGATTTTATAATATGAATACTATTTATAAGAAAATAGCAATCATTATTTTAAAGTAAAAAATTTAGTGACTATAGCTTATTTTCTATATTATAACATTTAAAATGAAAATAACAATATATAAGAAATGTTCTTATACATTACATACTCATGTTTTGCATGTTAACATGGTTGGTCTATATGAATGTTTATTTAGTTATTATAAGAGGTATTTCAGAATATAATTATATATGCATTATTATAATAAGTAAAGTTGGGTTTGGTTTAACATTTTTATACTTTTGATTTATTTTGAGATTTTACGGTTTTGGTAACTACAAGAATTTGGTTTAATAACATCACTTTATATTAACAATTATATATTTTTTATTTAATTAGATAATTATTTATAAATTAATATAATAAAAATAGTTAAAGATAAATCAGATTTTAAATAAAAATATTAAAGTTGTTATCTAAAAATACTGGTTTTAAATCAATAAAAATTAAAATGAAAAATGAAAAATTTATGAAATAGTATTAATTTAAAGTTTTATTTAATTTTCGACCTTTAAACTAATATTAGATTTATTAATAAGTATCTCTAAAAGAATTCTACTCGCATGTGCGGACAAAACCTTTAGTTATTTTTATAATTTTTTTTTAATATTTAAAAACTAATATATTAATGAATAAATAAGAAATAAATAAATTACTTAAAATTAACATCTGGTCTAGCGGACGGTTCAGTGGTCTTGAGTGAGCTTCGGCTCCAATTCGGACCTGAGTTCAAATCCCGCTGGCTATTGAAGGTCAAATTTAATATGTGGGTTCCCCAACATCCGGTGATCACGACGTACTCTGGCCAATAAATTAAACTGATATGTACACTCGCCGCTAGTTTAGATCCATTTCTGTGGAGCCATGATACACATAATTATTAAAAAAAACAAAATTTCCTCATACTTACTGGCTAGTTAATTTTGGGCTTATTTGCCTGTATCATAATCTCATCACAGTTGTCAACCGGCTTGACTCAAGCCACATATCTTCATCAGAATTCGAATCCATTTTCTATAATCCACTTTTGATTTTATGAATATTCCTTTTTATTTAATCTGTTTAGAATATTCAAATTTAAACTTGCTGATTAAATTGAAACATGCAATTACAAATTTACAACAAGATTATAAAATTGATAATTTTGCATGTCTTTTGAGAATTGAAGTCTTTTTGCATCATTTGCAGTTTTGTACCATTTGTAAACATACGAGATCCACTTTTGATTTTATGGAATATTCCTTTTAATTTAATTTGTGTTTTAGAATATTCAAATATACATCTACTAATTAAATTGAAATTATTGGAATCATCCCTTTACAAGTAAAAAGAAGCTAAAGAAAAGAGTAATCTTTAAAATGTAACATATTTATAGACATGTCATTTGATGACTGTGTCAACATAAGAGTTTTCCATAGACTACATTATTACACCTTTCACCTTTGATTATCTAAATTAATTACTCACACTGCCATTGGTAACAATCATGTATTTCATAATGTGGGTTAACAAAAATGATAATATCGTTTGTGTACCTTATTACAAGTGGTCACTACCACACTTAATTCTTAGATTCAATGTTCGATTGTAGAACCTGCCAAATAATTCTTTTTTTTTTCATTACGATTTGGTAATTATATATAAGAGATATTATTATTATTATTATTATAAATCTTATTTTTATCGATGGCAGTGAACACAATGTTGCACTTCAATCTTTTTCGATACACTTTCAAGTGATCACATTCGTTTGATTCTATGTATGTTATACATTATGGTGTATACTTTTTGAGATGTTCAATATAACTGTAGAACAAAATATTCTAAAGTTATGACGTATATTTTTTGCGTATTCAAAATACAAAAGAACTTATCAATAATAACGTATTAAATGTTTTGATTTGTGTAGTTAGATCATTTTTGGAAAGTAACAAATGTACAGCCAATGCAAACGTTTTAAATATGCGTAATTTGTGTATCTAGATAAATCATGGAAAGAAGCAAATGTACCGCCAATGATTTTGGACGAAGATATTTTGATATTAAAATCGTACATTATGACTTTCTATACTTATCTGGTGTATCACTTGTTTTAATTAATAGGCAAATTTATTTACATTTTAAATATGTACTAATGTTCTCATATTATATATATGTTTTTAAGTCAAATGTATATTAATGTTCCCATTATATATAATTTATGTTTATATTTATATGTTAAATAGGTAAATTGCGGGTTATTATCTAAATATGAAGTGTTAATAAAAATCACATTAAATATAATTTTACATTCGTTTAAAATATATATGATATAGATTGTAAATAATGGGTTTTTTGATGAGAATAATTTATTTTCAAAAAAGTCCCTAAAAATAATCATCGTTTTACAAGAGGTTTTTAACGTCTTATCCGATACATAAACCACAAAATATCGAAAGATATGGGCTAAATTAAAAATCAGTTTTTTGTTAAATTAGTTTGGTTTCCGACTTATTAGTTATAGAAAGTATCGGGTTAATATGTGAAATATTAAACATGTCATTAATATTAACGCCAACAGTCCATCAGATGTTGTGAACAAATCAAAATTTTTAAATAATCTGGTTCGTATCAATCATAAGTCCAAACGCATGCTAAAATATGAAATGCACATTTTTATAATAAATTTAATTACTATAAATTGATTTTATACATTATTTCATACATTTATTTCATATTTATGTTATGAAAATTAAATACAAATATGAAATTTATTTTACATTGTTATTAGGTAAACTCTTCCCGTGCAAGTCACTGGTCTTGAACTAGTATCCCCTATATATTAATTGAGGATCTTTTAAAAAGATGTAACCTCAAGTTTGTACTAATTAAAAAATAACTCAATCCTATGTGGCACTTGTGTATGCCTTCCAAATCATATTTCAAAGAATTTTAGAGCACTTTATATAAATTATAGTCTAAAAATTATACTCTCTAGCAAAATAATATTTGTAGGCTATAATTGGTCGCATATTTTTATTGTTTCTTAGACTTTCCTTAAATAAAACCTACAGAATTTCCTAATATGGTTAAAATATATATAGTAATTAATGATTTTAAATAATAAAGATTTGATAACAATATGTATCTTTTTATCATTTTTGTTTATTTCTTTATTATTAAAACAAATTACATAATTACATTAATCATATAATAAAAATCTAGATTTTTTGTATATGTTGTATTTTGAATTTTTCAAAACGAGTGTAAATTACTAAAATTGTTAAAAATCTCATATTAATATTTATGATTAAAGTTTAATTTTTTTTATTATTAAGATACAATGAATATAAGATCATATGAAGAAATAATTTTATGTGAGACTAATATATAACGTTTGTCACATAGTTTCATAACTATATATCATAGCAACAATCGCTTTTAATTTTTTTTAAAAAAATTAAAGTACATAAGAATTAACCCGAACCAAACCCATAAAAATTCGATCCGAACCAAACCAAATCAGATCCGTAAATATCTGCAAAAATAATCAGATTTTACAATATAAAAATATAAAATTTTAATAAATATTTCACCAAGATTAAACGTGGGAATCAACAAGGGTTACAACTTTTTCTCCAGGTACCAAAGTAATCAGGAGAGCCAATCATAAAAAAACAGGGTTCTTCTTGCATTCTCCAAGCTGAGCCCATTGTCCACAATTCTCATCTTCGTCACTGCATTCACCACTCTCATCATCATCATCATCATCATCATCATCATCATCATCATCATCATCATCATCATCATCATCATCATCATCATCATCATCATCATCATCATCATTTCTTGCTTGGTTCTTCGGCGTATATCAGTTTGGTTGCCACCGACAGGTTCCCCTTTCAGTACAGGACATCTAAAATGAGAGCTTTTCTGATCCAAGATGCATTCAAGTGTGTGGTAAAGAACAGAACTGTGTTTCCTTTTACTGGTCTTAGAATGTTACCGGTCTGTGAGCAGTCTGACCAACTCTCTTTGGTTGTCGCGTGGAGGGTTAAACAAAAAATAGATATATGTATTCAATATTCTTTGTATTATACCAAATAGACTTTTCTGTGAAAATAAGAATGTTTGACATCTATTTGTTATTGCCGACCTCTGACTTTAGGAAGTGAAGCTCTCCACCTTGAGTTGTGTTTGAGACATATAGAATGATGGTTGCCAACATAGATTCATGCAATACTGAGCTAGATTCTTCTTCAAAATCATCATACTCCTTGCCTGAATTTTCCGACGTGTAACTTCTTAGCTTGATCGGACCGCTATTTTCTGATAGATGTGCATCAAAAGAGAAACATAAGGCAGCAGTTTTTGGCCAAGACCAAGCCGATTGTGTATAACATGATCAATCGAAAAGTACCTGACCTTGGTTGCCATGAAAGCTGAAGAACACGTCTCGGGTCCACAGATTTAGATCCAACAACATAACTGGACTGTGTATGAACCTCACCCATACTTTCTTTATCTCGGAGTTCCTTTACAGAGATCAGGAACGGTATTAACATTCAATGGATTTGAAGATAAAGGGATTTCGAAATGTACCTTCCACCGGAACAAAAAAGAGAAGAAGAAGACATAATCATCAGAATAAGAAAGATTTGGCTAAGGGAAGCCATTGCGCCAGTGGTACTGGTAACATAGCATAAATGAATGGTCTGTTCATGTAGGATATACATGCATGGTTAAAAGGTAGCAAAAAGAATACTAATGTCACGTGGACACTAATTCCAAACGAGCTGCCTTAAGTTGACAAAAGGAGTCTGATGCATGCATGCGTATGAATGTATGCATGTCGTACACAAACCAAATGCTAAAAATAGAGTGGACGGGTGCCTTGAAAGAGGGATGGTTAGGCGAAATTTAAGGTTGCAAAAATAAAACAATGTGTGGCCTTATCACAAGATAAAACAGATTACAGAGACCAATATTAAAGATAATAAATAAGAGCCTTTGGTTGTCCGAGTTCGTCTCGATCCTCTCTATTCACAAACCAATTAAGCATTATCCTCTTCCTTAATTCTCCTCCCAAATTCCATTTCCATTTTCCTCTTTTCCAGAGGACAATCAATATTCACAAAAAAACAACAACAAATCTCTCTTCCTCAGAGCATAGAAACAAAACAAAAGCAATGGTTTGTATTCTCTCTTCTCGTCTTTGTATACAATATGTCGGATTGTTAGTACTAAACAATGGCTTGTAGCAGGCATTGGCCTGAACATATGGATAGACAATGATTTTTCAAACCTGATGCTTGGATGCAATAAATGTCTAACCATGATAGATGTCGATTTCTCCATGTTATTGACGTGTTTCTATTTGTTTGTCTAGGATAAATACTTTATCTCGTTTTTATGCATAAGGTAGTCAGATGGATCAAATAAACCTTCACATATGAAAATTAAAAATGGAATAGAAAACCTAGTTAAATTCATTATAAAATAAAGAGACTCTTGTGTTTGATGTGATGGTGGTCTAATGGTGATGAATGTGAATGATATGATTGAAATGAAAAGGCGAACGCGGCATCGGGGATGGCAGTGGAGGACAACTGCAAGCTGAAGTTTTTGGAGCTAAAGAGAAGAACCTATCGGTTCATAATATTCAGGATAGATGGGCAGCAAGTGGTCGTTGAAAAGTTAGGTAACCCGCAAGAGACTTACGATGATTTCACCGCTTCCCTCCCTGCCGACGAGTGCCGCTATGCGGTTTTCGATTTCGATTTTACCACCAATGAAAATTGCCAGAAGAGCAAAATCTTCTTCATCGCCTGGTACCACACTATCTCTTAGTTTGATATTTTCGTTGAGTTTTACCATATATCATAAAGTATAATAAAACTATAAGCCTTGTTGAGTTAATTAAAACGTACGTTAGAAATGTTCACATACTTATTGAACAAAAAATGTTGCACCATGTAGCCCTATTATATACAAACTCATTAAACCGATAGTAACTATACATGCAGAAACACATACATCGATAACCAGACTTAATCGAGACTAAACCAACTCTGTGTATACATCTTAATAATAATAACCCTACCATTCTTAATACTTGTTTTTTTTGACACTTCAGACTTTGATTTTGTTTCAATAATTTGAGTGAAATGCGCTTAATTATGTGTTTGGGATTGTTGGATGATGCATGGTAGGTCACCGGATTCATCTAGAGTGAGGATGAAGATGGTGTACGCGAGCTCTAAGGATAGGTTCAAGAGGGAACTGGATGGCATTCAGGTGGAGTTGCAAGCCACTGATCCTAGCGAGATGAGTTTTGACATTATCAAAAGCCGAGCTCTCTAAGATATTTTCCTTTTTTTTTCCATCAAAGCATCTATATATATATATATATATCATCTTTCGTATTCTGATATTTCAAAAAAGAGAAGAAGAAAAATTGAGACAATTTCAATATTATGTAATTTCCTTGGTTTAAGAACTGAATTGTTCATCCTCGTTTCCATTCATATATTCACTTGTCTTGTAAATAATGTAATCACTCCCGTTTGAGAGAATTTGAAACCATGTTGAGCTTGGTTTGTGTAGCTTCTCTAAACAAAATCTATTGTGTAACATCTCAAATAAAAACTAAAATAAGATCTCAAGCCATGTCTGCATTTACAGAATGTCGATATGTCCGAGTGGTTAAGGAGACAGACTTGAAATCTGTTGGGCTTCGCCCGCGCAGGTTCGAACCCTGCTGTCGACGTGTTTTTTTATTATCTGCACATTTCTCTTTGATTTTTGTCTAACCAAACATTCATTGAAGATGAGATTTTTTTTTTTAATTATGCTCAGTGTAACTAAAACTGGTGTTTTAATTAGTTTATTCTGTGAAGAGTGTTTAAGTCTTTGCACAGATACTGTCGAATTTTGCGTCACTTCCTCCGTCGTAGGTGGCTCTTTTGGAGTGTAATCATTATCCGGGAAGTATTGTCGATGTAACTTGTTTAACAAGTTAGTTTCACATTCGGGCTTAACCCTTGTGTGTTTGGGCCTGAAACAAGATCCAGTCAGTGTGTCGGCTGCTACAACATCCACGTGCCGGAACATCATTCATTTATCCAGTTTCAATAACTAACTAACACTTCTGAATTTAAAAAAAAAAAAAAAACGAAAGGGGTCACGAGGAACACGTGTTTGTTGTATCTCTGTCTCTAGCTTTTATTGGTAAGCGAGAGATAACGAAGGAGAAGAGGTGGGAAGAACAAAAGACAAGAAGAAGATATGGCTGTCGGGATAAACGCGATGCCGGTGACGTTTGTAGCGCACGCGCTGGCGGTAATGGCGGCGATTATGGTGCTGGTTTGGAGTATTAGCTACAGAGGTGGATTGGCCTGGGAAGCTGATAACAAGAATCTCATCTTCAATGTATGCTTCTTCCTTTTATTTATTTACTCTATA
Source organism: Moricandia moricandioides (assembly GCA_905132885.1). Lineage (NCBI taxonomy): Eukaryota > Viridiplantae > Streptophyta > Magnoliopsida > Brassicales > Brassicaceae > Moricandia > Moricandia moricandioides. The sequence goes on from CAJHQQ010002120.1 coordinate 15,523, forward strand.
AGGCCATGTTTAACCCTAAGAATCTCCTTATTTTACCTTTTTTTTTTCTAAAAAAAAAAATTAAAAAAGAACCAATCGCAGGCCGCCACGTGTCAGTGCAATCCGTGAACAGTACAAGAACCCTTTAAAAACGTATCCTAATTAAGAATTTTAGGAGGTGGTTCTTAAGGGTTTTAGTGGCCCCACCCGATAAGAACCCCCTTAAGAACCCCCCATAATCTTGCTCTAAGCTTTCTCTTTGTTCTGTATTTGCATCGTGTGTGTTGACCCTCTCTTACCTTTATTAGTACAGTGTACTAAAGATGATGTCCACATCAGAAATTGGAAACAATTATAATAATATACTTCTTTCGTTTCATATTAATTGTCGTTATAGAAAAAATAATTTTGTTACAAAATAAATATCGTTTTCAGTTTTGAATGTAAAATTTATTAATTTTATTTTGTAATTTATTTTTTTATTAGTTGAAATATGGTTAGGTGTATATGTAATTGTATTTTTATATACAAAATTAATTGTTTTCTTAATCTATGTGAATAAATCTAAAATGACACTTAATATAAAACATAGAGAGTATAAGATAGATTGGTTAATCCACTCATCACTAACTAGTTTAAGGTTGGAAGCATATCTAGCTTAACATAGTATTCAGCCCAAAGTCGGTGCATCGATCATTGCCCACACATTTCGAGATTAACTCTCAAAGAGCCATCATCTCGAGAGAACATATTAGAGATGAATGTTTCACATCAAGAGTTCGAAGAAATAAGTTTTAATCCTTCTCTGCTTTTTTTTAACTTCTGTTTGCAACCTTCTCACCCATGGGCGAATCCATCATATTCGATGAAGATCTTGGAGCAACACTAAAAGAAGTGAGCTTTTAGGGTTAGGAAGCGAGAAGAAGATAAATAATATATAAGATAAATAGGTTAGTTCACTTCTCATCAATTGGTTATAGATTGTAATCTAATCTAGCTTAACAGTTTGGTCTTTGTTGAGGTTTGATTATTGTTATATGAATAAACCGAATCTTTTCTCAAAGTTCATACTATGTTCTTTTGTTGTTAAGAGGAAAATAAACATTGAATTAGATTATCTGAGGAGCCCCTAAACTCATACTTACTTTAGATGATCCATTTGTCCTGGTAATTTACCTGACTTTTCTTTCCTTTTTTAATGTGATCCAGCTGCACCCTGCTCTGATGCTCATCGGATTTGTAATCTTGGGAGGAGAAGGTAAACAATAACATCATCATCTGTTGAACAAATGAGTAAAAAGTTTGATTACTCTCTGGACTTGTCTCATTGATGATGATCACTTTTACACACGTGGAAAATGCAGCAATTATAAGTTACAAAGCCCTTCCTCTGGAGAAACCAGTGAAAAAATTGATCCACCTTGTTCTCCACGCTATTGCTCTGGCTCTCGGCATCTGGGGAATCTGTGCTGCCTTCAAGAACCACAATGAAAGTGGAATCCCTAATTTATACAGCCTCCATTCCTGGATTGGTATTGGTGTCATCTCTCTCTATGCCGTCCAGGTAAAAATCTCATGTCCTTCTCAAGTCTACTTACAGAACAAACCACAAACACTTAGGACTGAAACATTGCTTGAAGCAAAACTATATGATAACACAAAAGTCTTGAACGTTGCAGTGGGTGTACGGCTTCATAGTGTTCTTCTTCCCAGGAGGGTCACCAAATCTGAGAAGCGGTTTGCTTCCGTGGCATGCAATGCTCGGCCTATTTGCTTATATACTAGCGGTTGGGAACGCAGCTTTAGGGTTTCTTGAAAAGCTAACTTTCTTGGAGAGTGGAGGGCTTGACAAGTATGGATCTGAAGCATTTCTTGTGAACTTCATAGCCATTTTAACCATTCTCTATGGTGCCTTTGTGGTACTCACTGTTTCTGCTAACTCTTCCTCCTGCGTTGATGATGATAACTACAGGTATTCTGCTATATGAAAACACTTTCTACATCCCACTCTTATCTATATTCCCACTAGATTATCTCGATATGATGTATTTGTAGCTATAAACTTTGTGTTGTGGTTTCGCTGAGGATCTTCAATAAAGTTTATGAATCTTGTAAGTCTTTTGAACATCTTAACATCAATTTTTTTTTTCATTTACAAATTTGATTTTACATTAGTTTAGATGTAACGTAGTTACGTCATTGTTGATTAAGTAAAGAAAAAAACAGAAGAGTTACAATCTGAGCCCTCTCTATCAGTCTTTTGCTCCTGCTTCTGACACTTGGAGCCAAACACGACGTCGTCAAGAGTCCAGTTGCTGTTGTTCATCATCATTTCGTTGTAATGGAACCGATCAACATCACCTGGTTCTTGGTCATCTAAGACAGATCCTTCAATACTTGGAGCATGATTGTGGTTAGAGTCTGTCAAATTAGAGGAAGAGAACCACTCGGAGAAGAAAAGCCTTGGAATCTCAGGACCGTAGCTTGCTTGTGATGGAGATGAAGATGTCTTCTCGATAAGTCCCTGGAAGGAGATGACGTGATTTGATACTAAGGTTTGCGGGTTTCTTTCTCCACAAGAAACATTTGATTCAGAAGAAGAGGAAACAGATGGAGACTTGAGCCATCTCTTTTTCAAATGTGAATGCCAATAGTTCTTAATCTCGTTGTCTGTTCTTCCCGGTAAGTATTTTGCAATCTGCGACCACCTATTTAAGACTGTTCTCTTTAGCATCTGCTGAAACAAATAGGGTTAGGGTTTCAGTTAGGACTATGCTTACTTGTTACCCAAGGAAGAGTGAAACGTCAAGATAATCTCTTCTTCTTCTGCACTAATCATATCCCTCTTTAACCCTGGTCTTAGGTAATTAATCCATCTTAGTCTGCAGCTCTTCCCATTCCTTTGTAACCCTTTTCAAATTCCATACCAATAAAATTGACTTAAGTAATCAAGGATCAATCCAGAGAAGAACTAAGTATTTAAGAAGAAGAAGATTAAAAAGAGAGACCAGCTTTGATGGGAACAGTGGTCCAGCAAGAATGGCCATGAGAGAGGATGAATCTCCTTAGCTTCTCGTCTTCTTCAGGTGACCAGAACCCTTTCCTCTGTCTCTGCTTTAGCCTCTCTCCAGAGTTCGTTTTCGCCATTTCTCTGTTCTGAAACATGTGTGAATAATATTATGGTTGAGACTTGAGAGAACACACACAACATATATATGCATATAACCAAAAGTCCACAGATAAGAGTTTACATACTTAGTGTTAAGAAATGACCAAATGGGGCTGCTTAGAATAAAAAGACAAATGACCTGTATATTCTATAGTTAGACCCACATGAAACTTGGGATATTTCTCTGCATGTTTCATATTGTATGAGGAAGGAGTGTGAGGACAAAAGTCATTATGGAATATATGTAAAGATGGATTAGGTGTAGCAAAAGTCTACTTAGATGAAATTAAATTATTGATATAGTGCTAAGATCTATAGTTTTCAACTCAAAAAACAAGTTAGCAGTAATATGGACCCATCGTTATGGAAAAATTATTTGCTGGAGGAACAAAGTATAAAGATGTCAACAAATTGTACTACGAATTTACAGTAACATTTTCACACCCAAAAATTGTATATCCATTAGCAAAGAAGTCGAAAAATATGATAAGACTTGTCTAGTTTTGGATTACGTGAGGATTACTCAATGAAATTTTAATTGTGAACCCTAATGTGGATGGAATTATCTATCTGCTTCAATTCAATGATTGTGAAATAATGAGACAATGATTGTAAAGAATCAATCCAATCTGTTAAAACAAGTGTCTTTTAGGAAAGCATCAATAGCAAGTAGACAGATTGTTTTTGCGAGACCAAGAACTCGAAATTATATTTAAGTTCATCTACGAGATATGTGTTTCTTTGTTATTTATTATTTTTTAAAAAACTTTTGAATATTAAGTAGGCTGGAAAATATTTTTTTGTAAAATGTTTGTAGTGAAGTCAACATTGCTCTCCTATTTGTTACAGGAAATTATTTTACAGTTTTTCGTTTGGATTTTTTGTATTTCTTAATAATAGGACGAGTAATAAAATATTTATTTGAGGAATATTGTTACTTTTAAAATTTTAGTTCCTTAGGTCCCGATCAAAGTGAGCTGTCGTCAATTGTAAAAATACTCTAATTTTGTTTTGTAATTGTTGGGTCTATTGGCCTGTGAAAAATGCCTATCAATGAAAACGATGAACAGAGAGATTCAGAAGGAAACAAAAAAAAACAAAAGTATACTCTTGTCTTGAATGACCACAATATAATTTGCCGTCAAACTAATCGCCAGTGACCACATCTAATGACATCATCATCTGTTCTTTAGCCATTCGATAATTATTTATGAACGGTCTTGATTTTAGTTAAGAGTAATAAGGGTCTAGTTTTTGTTTCTAATAGGGAGTACGTACATAGCAACCAAAATAAAAATATCATTAAACATTCAGTGAAAATACATGTTCCACGGTTAGACAAGACCGTTGTTAGTCACATGAAACTTGAATGAACCGGTTCCTTCATTAACCGAACAAGTCTATAATGTAAAAGAAACCGACACGAATCATCTCTAAACCGGTAGCTTCAGCCCTCTACGGTGCCTAAGTAACTTACCATCAAACAGGTTTCTTGTCCTTCAACACCAAGTAAAGTAGAATCACGAACTAATCATGTTGAAATGGAATCTGGATAGCTGTTGAGGAATGGTCGATATAACTGGTCCATATCTCTGTTCCACGAAAAGAATAATGCGGTTAGAATTTTTGGGGTAAGATCCATTGTTAAAAGGTTGAACGGTATCTGGAAATATATAAAAAAACAAGACCTGAACATTGTCATAGAGTTCAAACAAAGGGACGGCCAAGAGCTTCAAGTTTTTGGGCACTGCAAAGTACTCTTTCTCAGACAAGTGAACAACGAAGAGTCTCTTGCATTCCTACCATTCCACATATAGAAGATATAAATAAAACACACTTAGGAGAAGAGTAAAAGAGGCTGTTAAGAAGCTACGTTGACTTTTGTTTCCTAATACCTTTGGTTTCGTGATGTGAGGAGGGCAGTAAGGGTACATCATGGTTTCAAAGTTTGGGCGCCACCATGTCGCAACACATTCTCCTACCTGTTAAAGGGAATAAGCCAGAGCCTACGGATCAGAGCCGTATACATAACTCAATAAGACATGTGTGGAGTCGTGGCTAAGTCTTCTTTTTTCTATGTAATAAGAATATCAATCTCTAGCAAAGAAACCAGACATGTATTTGTTTCCTTGTATGAATCACTCATTACTAAAATGCCAAAGTGTACTAACCAAAAGGTTCTTATTTTGAACTGCTTCTCGTTTGCATCAAGTGCAAGCACATGTCACACTGACCTAGTTCTTTTAAGGCATCAACATCTACCTAAACATCTGGTGACTATCGGTCAAAGAAATAAAGAGGACACCAGGATAGTACCTTCCAGTCAGGTACAAGACCAGCGGAGTTTCCTCCAAGCTTACTGGTCAACTTTCTCTTCAGGCCTTCTACTTCTGGAAGACATAACACAGTACACCCAAAATGAAGCAACAAAGAAAATCGCAGCAGTATAGAAAGTACTAATAAACAGATGGTGTTGCATACCATTTTCACCAGGCTTCAGGCGTCCACCTGGAAGTTTGCAGAATGTGTTACCAATTTGCAGGAGAAGTATGTGAGGATGGTTGTGTTCTTGTACCTGAAATGTTGATCAGCCAAAGGTATCAAGAAACATCCTAGGGTTGGAGATATACAACAAATCTCAAATCATAGTAGGTGGTAACAGTTCTAGACACCAATCATTCAGTTACCATATGCGAGATACCTGTAGCTGTTGGTAATGCGTTTATAAGATTGACCTCAGTCAACATATTATCTTATGTTTTGAAGAAAATGTCAAGAGATGAAAATGTGACATGTGAAATAGATTGCATGAAAACTTAGAAGGGGAAGGGTGCATACAAAGAATGAAATAACGATAAATCAAGAAGCATAATATATGCCTGCTAAATGGCGTTGATCAAAAACTGATTAGAAGAAGCAGCAAAATTCTACCATAAGTTCATTGGATCCATAAAGCTTGTGACTTTAATCCATCAATTTTAAAGCTTCTTCTAAATATAAAGATATCCAAATAGAACAAAATTGAGTATCAACTAGAAAAGGAATTAGATGCATTCAGTCAAACAGTTCCATATTTATGCCACGCTTCTAATAATACAACGGGTAAACGCATGGTTACAGAGAAAACCAAGGTAAACTACAAGTAAATTTCCACTTCAGTAGCATTATCTCTACGAAAAAATAAGAATGCATTCATGAACCAACATATGAAAAACTACAGAGGAGTTGGATAACAAAAAATTGCATAAACATAAAGCTCACAGCTCGAAGAAAAAGAACGAATAACACAAACCAGCAGAATCGCTTCAACGCTAGTCCTCATGCCCTCTTTCATATAGCTGCAACACACCAATAAATAATAAAGACATATACTTCAGTTTCATCAGACAGCAAAAAATGTCTCGAGTTAATGAACTCCACACTAGAACATTATCACTTATCCGGGGAAAAAGCGTAAGACTTTCGACCAAGTTACAAAACAAAAGTGTTCTATAACATGTATACTAAATTCATCAGGAGACCCAAACCAATAAAATAAATTAAATCCCAAGGAAAATTCTCTGATTTGGTTTCTCTCAAAAACAATTTACTCTCGAAAATTTTATGAAATATGCTAAGATGATGATCTAAGCATGTAAAGGCCGGACCTTTCTAGTTTCTTTTTTCTTACTTGTGGTTGGTATCTTCTCCAGCAGTAGTAGCTATTTAGAAGAAAACAGAATTAAAAAAGAGGAAAGAGAAGGAATCGTACTTGACTTTCATACGAGCGAGTCGGTCAGCGACGGAGGTGTCCTTTTCGAGCTTAGGTTCTTTAGTTCCGAAGCTGTAGTTTGAAAGCGGGTACGTGTTCACAATCTGAGACATAGCCATCCCTCTGTTCCTGTTCTGTCTCTCCCGGATCCAATAATGTCCCTCTCTATGTATCGATCTAATTGCGGCGACGGCAATAGAGGATTTAATCTCGACGGAGAATTTAATACGACACCGTCTCTAATACCGACTGTGGCCCGATAAATATTCGGGCCGAGTTTGAATAGGCCCATTTAAAGCATGGCCCATTATAACCTCCCGAAACCGCTTCTGCATGGAGTAACTGTTTTTAACTAACTCTCAAATAACCCTAAAAATCGGGCAGGGCATAGATACTTGGTTCTCGGTCCATATTTGGTACTTGACTCGTATCCAACTTTAAAATAAGTATTTGATATTGTTAAGTCAAATAATAAATCCGAAAATCTTACTACTTACAAGTTTAAAATATCACAATTTTTTTCTAATACTCAAACTCGTTACTTGTTATTGGTTATACATATATACATTACCTATTAAATACTTGTTTTACTACTGACATTAAATATAATAAAATTTAAAATAATATTATTTTTATGTATTTGATGTGATGAGTGCTTATTTCAAATGGGTGATATAAACACACACTAAATCAAATTACTTGAACATATTAAATAGAGTAACAAGTATATGAAAATAAATTATTTATTTCAAGTTTAACTGTGCTTATTTCTATATTGGCAGGGACGTGTACATTGGGATGAAGCTAGCATAATGGAAATCAAATCCAACAACCTCTATGAAATAAATGTTTTAAGTAAAACAAATTCAAAAAATTAAAGAAAATGGGTATATCATCTGGTTTCAAGCTGAAAACATATTAAAAAGAACAGAAGAAAAGCTGAGATAAGTTTCAGTCATGCAAATAACATAAAAACATAACAGAGAATCTGGAGAAGCAAATGTCTTTATAATCATATAGATAAAGCAGATTTGATCCTGCCAATAATATGATCCATGAGTTCCTCAATTCTCTTGACAACATCTTGATCGACATCTTCAGTTGGTTTAACACTAACCAAGAACTGATATCCAAGTCCTAGTAGACATCCTACACGACTTCTTTTTGGATTAGTCTCTCCTCCTATGTCTGGCAATATCGAGAATCCTGAAGGAAGAATCTGCACAGAATCTGAATTTTCACTCACCAGAATCTCCTCCATTTCCACTGGTGCATACACCAACAATGCACCAGATGCATCATTCCACGTCTCTTGCAGAACTGAGCTACCAGGTTCCTGTTTTTTTTTTTTTTTTATGAAAACTCTATGTGAAAACATATATAAAACAACATAAGAAGAGAGATATGAGATTCTATTTTGAAACTCACGATTTGAAGAAGAGTGACTTCGTTTCCATGGAATGTTGATTTTTGAATCTTGACCTTTTCTTCAATGGAGGTGGTGACATCAATGGCCAAGATGTCCCACTTGTTTCTGAAACTTGGGTTGGTGAGGAAATCAAACATGGTTTTCTTGCTCACTGGGAACCAAAGGGAAGTGGCTGCACTCAACACAATCATGGTATGCTCACCCACGTTGTTATTTTGAATCATCACTCTCACGTTTTGTCTCTCACTCTCTGAATCATTTCTCTTCCATCTGCTAGCCGGAGAGGCGGTGATACAAGAGTAGTAGTTTATAGTCATACGCTGAGCCAGCTTCACTATTTCAGTTGCAACTTTTGAAGACAGTCCTACATGGGAAACATATATCACAAAACCCTAAGTGATACTATATATGGACTTGTAATTATATATATATTTTACCCTTAAAAATAATCTATTTCTTGTATTGAATATCTGCCAAAACACTATATATCGAGTTTAAATAGTTGTTAGCAATTGATAGATATATCTGCCAAAACTAGAGTCACCTTTGTAAACTTCAGAAGGGTTGGTATTTGCAAGGGTTGAAATATTTTTGCAGTGTCTCTGCAGCGTTGTGAGCCACCTCTTCGCACGTAGCCCGATCCTAGAACTTATCAAAAGCTCGTTGAGTTGAGGGATTAATCTCTCATCATATTCGATTTGCTCAATCCATATCACCTGTAATTTCAAATATTTTCTATGTAGTATGTCTAAGTGAAACCAAATAGATATAGCTATAACCGATCTCACACTGAAAGTGAGAAGTGACATATACTACAAAACTAAAAAAAAAAAGAAACATGATTCAGAAGTAACCTTGGAGTAATCATTGGAACAATCATTGGAACAATCTTCTATGAGAACACCTGAAGGTAAGCGGTAAGAACCATCATCAGATGAGAAGTTCAGATTTTCTTGACGAGGAGTGAAATCGACAACCACCCATGAGCCCTCTCTGAGCATCTCGCAGTACCTAAGAAACTTTACTTTTCTCTTTGGCACCAACGGAGAAATAACTTGAAATTCAGCTGTAATCTGCCCAAAGAATAGAATCATCAACTTGAAATATATTAATGTTTTTATTCTTTTGGGATTATCAGCAAATATTAGAGATTATTCAAAGACAAAAATACCAGACTAAGTGATCCACTTCTAGGTCCACCAGAACCTTTGGGTATCAGTTCATGGATTGATGCCACAGATACAATAGGCGCAAACACGTTGATCCAGTTTTTCTGTCAAAAAAAAAAGAAAAAAAACAAAGACTGTAAATGACTAGGGTTTTGAAACATATGTAGGGTTTTTTTTTGAATAATTGGCACTAAAATGGTTAACAGGTTGTTACCGTGGTGAAATTCTTGACGAGAGCCAAGCTATCCATGACAACTAGATCTGTTTCCCTAGAAGCCTCTATAACATATCCAGGAGGTTTTACAAAACCATTTTTGAAAAAACTTTTGTACTCCTGATAGTCCAATGTTTCTCTCTTAGAGATTGGGTCGATTTTCCATGATGGACTGTTCATTTCTCCCAGCATAAGCAACTCATCCCTAGCAATATTGGCAAGTTCCAACAATGGTTTTATGTCAATCGGCGAAGTTTCACCACCAGAATCAACTTCTAGTGGTATATCACTTCCTGGTTGTGTGTCATGTGGGTTGACCAACAACGTTGATCTGTCATTCATCATCAGACCAGGTTCTGTTGACAAATCTCTTCCATCATCAGAAATGTATCTAGACACATCATAATCATCTTCTTGCCCATTCATTTTTCCTCTCTGCAATAAGCCAGACAACATACAGTTAATTAGTACTTGCTATGTAATAAGTTATATATGTGATTTTGCTCTATGTTTAGCTAGTGTAATATTGTCGCTACCAAAATAGCCAATTAAAATTGATATAATAAAAACTAAAATAACATGATTATGGTATTCTGATTGTCAGTATATCCAATGGATATTGACAAATAGGAAGGCCAAAAAATAATATCACTAAACTTTTCTAAAGACTGCATAAACAACCTAAAAATCAGTTAACACTGTAGGTGTCTCATTTAAATAACATTAATCATTTTGTTTATCCAAACAATGATCTATAAGATGATTTCATAAGATAAGTGTGAACATTTCTAGGTAGTAAAATAAAATTTTAGATTTGCTATACCTTGATAAATATATAAATCTAAGATAAAATAAATTCTCTAAAAAAACTACTGGTATGTGTTTGGAATCTCACAACATGTCTATATACAAAATTATATGAATAGATATGTGAAACAAATTGTCTATATAAAAGAAAATCAGTCTTTTACCTAGTTTTTGGTTTTGATTTCTTTATTTGATTTGATTGTTTTTTTATAATCTTAGAAAAATGAAAAAAGAGAGATATGAACTCCAAAAAAAGAATAAGATAAATAAGAGCTATGGATGAAAAGGAAGAATGAGGAAGATAGAAAATAAGGATGAAAAAGATGAGAAATCAAAGTCAAAGGAAAGAGTAAAAGGAGATGAGAGAAAATAAAGTAAAAAGAATTGTAGATGGATTTTGAATCATTTGATAGACATGAAGACAAAAAATAAGAAACATGAGAGATAAAAAAGATTATGAAGATAAGAAATATGAGGTCACAAACAAGAATAATATATATTAAAGATATGGATAAGAAATAAAAGATATGAAAGATAGGAATATAAAATAAGGATAATAATACAAAAATATGAAGGAAAGAGAAAATAATATGAGAGAACACAAAAAAGAGAAAATTAAGTCAAATAGAAGAATTAAAATTAATAAGAAAGATAAAATTAAAAAAATATGAGATATAAAGGTAAAAAGAAAAAGATAAGAAACATGAAAAATATGAAATCATAAAATAGAGGAGATAACTAAGAGATATGAATAAAAGAGATGAGGGACATGAATACAATAAAAAAGATAAAAGAGATAAGAGATGAAAAAGATTAAGAATATAAGAGATGAAAGCAAAAATAAAAGAAATATGAACAATATGAATTCACAAAAAATAAAAAATGAGAAATGTGAATAAAATAGATGAAACCATTAACGTGAAAAAAAAAAAATAAAGGAGAAGAGAGATACTAAGACATAAAACATAAGAAAACACTAGATTTTCCGAATTACTTAAACTTCGAGACTTGCTTATTATTTTTTTCCGGACTAAAGTACGGGATGCATTTCTGGTTTGATAACTGATTGGATATGTGGCGTTTGATTGAAATTACATGAGCAACAAGAACTACATGCATTGGTCTTTCCCAGCGAACCATTGTTAGTGATGTTGTGAATCAGAATGGTTGGTCCATTAGAGGATAGAGAAGTCACCAATATCATAATTTGTACATGACTATTCTTGAGAAACTGGTGCATGCGCGTGGACATAGGAGAGATTTAGTTCTCTGGAAAATTGGTGAAGATGACTATCATGATAGCATCTTAGTTTCCAAGATATGGGAGCAGCTTCGGCCGAGGAGGGACAAGGTGGAGTGGAGTAAAATAGTGCGTTTTACACGTGGTGTTCCTCAGTATTCATTCATTACTTGGCTTGTTGTTAACAACATATTTTTCACTGGTGACAAAATGCAGCTTGGGGAATGATTCAGATATGAATTTTGTGTGGTGAAAGAGATGAGACAAAGGACCACATATTTTTTGGTTGTTCCTACTCTTTTACTGTGTGGAATGGATTGACTCCATTCTGACCAAATTGCTTCTTCAGGCGACTAAGACATCAACTGAGAAGAAAAGTAATATGTTACAAATAATAACTCATAAGTAGTTAAGTTTAACCGAACACATAATTTAATTCTTCACGAACTGAAACCTTTCGATGTTACATCTAACTTTATTGGGATCTATCAATTGAAATGTAAAGTGAAACGAAAACACAATTCTTTCTTAAAAAAACACATTACGATTGATGATTTAATATACATAGAAAGTCTGAATAATTTGGAAAGAATACAACAAGTATAAAATGTGGACTATGTGTTGCCTTCGTCGTCAACCGTGAGGAAGGAGGCCTCCAATCTCCCATTCAGTCATCGTGCCAAGAACAGAGGGTGTGATGCATTAGCAAGTCTACCCTGTTTTTGGCTGTCTCTACTAAATTTATGGATATGTCATCGTTTTTTCGGAAATGGTGCACCCAACATGATTCAGCAGCAGCTGAATCATCTTCATAATATGCAACTTCCACATTCACATGGTAACAATCAGGAGCAACAGATGCTTTACCAATTTTTGAAGGAGATGTCTGAAAATGTTAAGTATTTTGGGTTAAGCTTCCAACTTAAAATTAGCTGACGGTAAGTAGACCGGTCCAAATTATTTATATACTATTTAAGTCTTTTTCATCTGCTTTTTCTTTTTATTTTGATGGCAATGTGTTATAACCATTTCCAACCGTAGTGATATAACTTTTTTTTTTTTTTGCTGAAATTTGGATAATGATATAACTTAAAATTACAAACCTTTTTTTTAATAAACAGATTGTTAAAAAAGTAAAAGCATGAGAAGAATTACCTTGCAAGCGGTTGCAGAAACCATAATTTATAATTTCATCAATGCCTATATAGGTCACAACGAATCATAAGTTTTTTTTTTCACTTGTCTCATATCACTTTGATTTCTATACAAAGACCAAAACCTACCTAAATAAGAAAAATAAGCCTAAAACAAAGTGTGTTAAGTCAAAGTAGAAGTGCCTCTGTTCTGTTCGGATATTACAAGCTACCAAAAATATCACTGTTGTTGAAGAAGCCGTCATCTGAGAAACCGTGAGATGGCTCTGCCTCTGTGACTAGAATATATCTTTTGACAAATGAAGAGTGTTATTTGAGGCATCCTCCAGAGATGCTAGAAGTGGAGACAGTTGGGTTTCTCTCTGCATTAATGTTGCCACCACTTTGACCTGAAAAGGCATGTTGCTGTTGCACACTTGGTCTGTTTCCACTTTCCAGATATCTCCTGCAACAGCTGGTGAAGCATCTGCTGTTCCTGATTGTTACCAAGTGTGTGTGGTGGTTGCAAATTATGAGGATGATTCTGCTGAAGCATGTTGGGAGCTCCATTCATGGTGCTCTACTGCTGTTGCATCTGATGGGACGCAGAAGATGGACTCTGGTTTGAGTCTGTGGTTGGGTTATTCATAGCATTTTGCCTCATAAGCATGCTTTGGTAGTTGGTCAGAGCTGCTGCGGCTTGAGCCGAGCCATTCATAGCTCCACGACCAACAGTTTGATGGTTATTGTTGGAGTTGTTGTCTCCAGTATCATCCTTCCTGAATCAACTCCATCTGAGCTTGAGATGACCCATTCATAGCTACTCTATTCCCCAACCTCTACATCTCTTGCATCTTCTGTCTCTGGAACTTTACTGTCGCCGTCTGTTCCAAAAGGCGTTCCAACCCCTCTGCATAAGGGCATCAATACATGTGCATTCAGTCAGAAAAATCAAAGCTCAAACAAAACATTTCAATAAAGAGAGCAAGAGTACCTGTAGAGTTGTGATGTATCTCTTTGGATAGCCAAGATCATTCAGCGACTGTAATTCCATGAACTTTGCCAGCTGTCGTCCTGCTCCCAAGACCCTGCACACAAATTAGCATCTGAAAATGATAGAGAGCACCAGAAACAAAATGGCAGAACATGGACAGTAAAAAGAATAGTCTGCATCCACCATGTTATGGTTCAACTTACATGTCACTGTTTGACTTTAAATCCTGCTGAGAGACTCCCTTTGACCCACTCTCCCATATCGTGCTCTGCATTTCTGTGCAACCTGAAGCAACTGATTCACCTGCAAGACCGATAAATAAGTCTTTCACTACACTTTCCAACAACATTGTAGCATGTTTAAGGAAACTAGAAGATCAGCACATACACAATGTTTAAGGAAACCTATCCTCAGAATCAATAACCAATGGGTTTAAGGAAACAAAATTTATAAAGTTGACCACAAACATTTTGTGTAGAGCCTTACAACTCCTGATAACTAACGTAACTGTCATGTCATCAGAAGAGGACCTGCGGAGCAATAAGTCTATAGCTACCTTCAAATCCTGAGAAAATATGATGCGAAGATGTCCTTCACGGACAACACGAAACTGCTCATGTACAGTTTCCTGAACTGTTTTTCTATATTCTAACAACATCAGTCCATTGGAAAATATGTTTTCTCGAGGGTGGTCAAGATATAGGAGCTCGTCAATGATGCCACTAGCGAATTTGATTTCGTTAAGTCTGGTAAGCACATGGAAAGTTGCCTCTGCAGAGTTAACACGAGAAGATGACAGTTTAGCATAAGGAAGTTGCATCATTGTGTGCTTAAAGCGACGGCACAAGAATAGCAACCGTCTTACCAAATCCTTTTCCAGACTTGGTGCCGCAAAGATCACACTGCAAAAAAAAAAAGAGAACAAATATGATGACACCAATATCATACAAAGATCAGAACACACGCAGTTAAGAAAAAGACTGACCAATGCTGCCTGTGGAAACATGCCAAGCCCATGTTGCCCAGCGCGTAACTGTTGCTTTGCAGGAGGTGAGAAGTATTCAGCCACAAACTTCCTCCAATAAGTAATGCAATTTTCCTACAAAAAAAGGTATCAGACTATCAATAACGGGAGAAGAACTTGAACATATGTGATGATATTGCTTAAAGTTTAAAAAGTCTATAAACTTGTATTAGCTTACAGCAGGTCGTTGTTGTAGATGATAACAAGTACATCATCAATTTACGAGCACGGGAATGTTAATCGAGGAAAAAAGAAACAAAACCTTAAACACATGTCTTTTCATCTTATATAACAGCATTATTTTTCAGTTTTCACAATATGTTTTTCCCTTATGTCATATGATATTTTGATGTTTTATGTTCATGATTGGACTTCAAACACAGATGAAAAAAAGAAAACTTAAGTAAAATGGAAGGTTTTATGCATACAAGACAAAGTTTTTTAATCCCACAATAAATTCGAATGTTTCAAGAGACGAAAACTAAACATGAGGAAACAGAGTTTTGACTACAAAACACAGATTACAACATCCTCTACTTAATGATAGAGATGGTGGATTCACTCTTCAGCTGGAGGAGAACGAGACCTGCTGCAAATGAACAAGCAAACAATGGTCAGTTTTCTAATCACATCTTTATATAAACAGGCTGCTAACCAAACTGAAAAGCTTACCTCTTCTGCATCGGGCTTTCTGCACCATCATCACTGTCTCTTCTCCCTATAGAGCTAGGACTTTCGACTTGACCATTTTCAGGGCTAGACCTCGACCTCTCCCTCCTTGGACTATCATCAACTTCACCACCTCCATTCTTCGGGCTTTCCTTCTTAAACGGGCTGTCCTTAGGGCTCATCCTCTCCCTCTTGTTGTGGGACTGCGGCTGTACTTGGGGCTTGCCACTCTCTCCCTCCTGCGAGGGCTCTCATTGCCTCTGCGGTCGCGACCATACTCAGGACTCATACGCCTTGATCTCTTGTAAGGACTTGGGCTACGTCTTCTGCCATAATCAGGACTGGTCCTTTCCTTCCTGTAAGCAGCAACGGGACTGGCTCCTCGGCCATAATCAGGACTCCCTCTTTCTCTTTTGTAAGGAGAAGGTGATCGCCTTCTCCTTTCAGGTGACCTATCACGGCGTCTATCAGGACTGTTTCCATTCCCTCTTGCATCATCATCCTTCATCGCATACTCCACCGATATCACCTTGTCCATCAGCTTACTGAATGAAAACAAAGACTGATTGTGAGTCTTTAAGTAGTATAAACATTTGGTAAATGAACAAAACCTACCTGTTGTTTGTAGCATCCAGTGCTTTCGTAGCATCCTCTTGCTCCTCGTATTGGATAAATGCAAAGTTCCTCCTGATTCTGACGTTTACAATTTTGCCATATGGCTCAAAGTGTCTCTCTAGATCCCGGGTCCTGGTATTATCCGCATCAAAGTTTATCACAAACAGAGTCTTGGAAGGTCTCATGCTGGATGAAGATTTTCTTGAGCCACCACCAGTTCTTCTATCACCTCCACGTTCACCCTATACACAAACAAAACCATTAAGGGGTTATCAGTATGTAAAACATCATTACTAAGTCTGAAAAGAAAACAACGACTGAGGTCAGTCTCCTACCTTTGTCCACTCAACACGAAGTCTGCGTCCCTTACGCCCAAATTCAATGCGGTCAAGCCCTCGGATTGCATCGTCAGCATCCCTTTCATTCTCCATGTACACGAAAGCAAACCCTGAAGAAGATGCCACAAACGTAATAGATCTGAGTCCATGAACAGTTAGCAATATAAAACAAGTGAAGAACCTCCAGCGTGCAGGAAGACTACTGCACTCCTTCCTTCAGACAAGTTAAGAACAGCCCTTACTTACCTAGTAGAACCAATTATTTGAACATTCCTAGAACCTAAAAAACTATGCGAACTAAAGGACCAGTGAAGCACTTACAGACCTTGTATTATGAAGTTATATATGTCAAGGAACAACTGAAAATGTGGAAGTCAAGACGGCATGTGAATGAAAACAGAGTGCCTTCTCCATTGTAGAAGAGGAATGTGTCCAAGAGGGTGCAAAGTCATGAGGAATGAAATGTAATTAAGATGGCAGTGCCATAACGGAAGGAAAGTGAGGACAGTGAGATAGATTTCCTTATGGTCCATTCATAGCATGGTGGGAGTATAGACATCCCAAGATTAAAGATCCTGCGCCAAAGAAAATGCTGAGTATGGCGGTTATACACTTAATTTTTCTTTTGTTTTATCTCTATCTTCTGAGGTACTTTGCAATCTTCTAGCAGGCTGCCTTGACATGACCAGGCGGATGATGTGAAAAAGAGTGCTTCTCTGTTTGGTTTAAGATGTGGATAGGAGGAGTCTTAGAGTGTCTTCTCGTGGAATAAGCATGGAAGTGGATACTTGAATTTTGCTTTCATCACATGGCACTTAGTGGTTTACGATACTGCTTGCTCATCGAAGTCAAACCCACAAAGATAAATTAAGTGAAAAGGCGGAAGGAAAAAGGGAGGCTTACCAGCTTTCATATCCACCCTCTCAACTCTCCCGTATTTCCTGAAGAGACGTTCAAGATCACCCTCACGAGCATCATACTCAAAGTTCCCACAAAAGACTGGCTTCATGATTCCTGCCATTTAAAAAAAAAAGTATTAATGAGGTTTCCTTAGAACATGTAAGTACAAAAGGTTAAAAAGCACCAAAAAGAACACTCAACAGTCAACACAGTGTATGTATGTACGTACGTACAGATAGCTTTATTCGCGTATCAATGTAATAAAAGTTGTGAATCACTACGACATCAGTGGCGGACTGTTCACAAAAGCTTTAGATCGAACCAAAAGAAAACTAATATAACATAAAAAAATTGTGTAACAACTGGAGCTCCAAATACAAGACAATTCACGACTGAACATTAGAATCAAAGTCAAAGTAAAAGCTTGATGCAACAGATCTTAATCTAAAACCTCAGATCTGAACTAAGCCACAAAGGATTGTAAAAGACAACAAAGCATGAGACTTTTTAACACACAAAAACATAAAAAGATTGAAGTAACAAAATAAACCAGATGTACAAGGGTGAGATCTAAGATCGCTGAGAGTGAGAAACTAGACAATCAATATACCTGGAATTGAATTATTTGGCAGCCGTCGTCGTGTGGAAGCCCTAGACAGAAGCTCTTAGATATTTTGTAGCCTGGAGAGATGGTGAAAGGTAGATAAGAGAGGAGGATTATTAGGTAAGGAATATATATATTTATCTTTTAAATTTTAGATTTTTATATTATATTATATTATAATTTAACTGAAGGATAGTGTTGTCAATGAAGATGTCTCAATACTGAAGGTTAACTGCTGATATAATTAACCACTTTTTTTAACTCACTTCCATATACTTCCTATACGGGTAACAAGGATACGATACACTGTTTGCTGAAGGAGAAGGCTTGCTTAGCGGAGGAGGACAAACACATGTACACTTTTGCCAACACTTTAATGGACTGTTTGCTTTGCTAGAACAGCCCTTACCTAAGAGCAGGATTAACGGGAGTCTCTTAAGGTGGAGTTCTTAGTTTTTCTAAGAAATGTTTCTTAACTTTTAACTAAGAAAAGCTAAGAACCGTCTCTTAAATAAGAACTCTAAGAGACGTCTTTTAGCGGGAAAAATGTAAAAAAAAAAAAAAAAAAAGTTAAAAAGACAAATTTTACGTTAAGAATCTCACCTTAAAAGACTCCTCTGCTTGCAATCATGGTCTAAGTAACAGAAACAGTTCCTTGCTACATCCAGAAACTAAGTTCTAATTGCAATTATAGTGTGTACACACAAGGAGGGAAATACTCTTTCAACTCTGTTACTGGTTCTAAAGCAGATATAGCTTTATGATAGATATGAGACTCCTCTGCTTATTCTGTCTTGTTTTCTTGTTCCCGGCCACGAGTGCACCCTTGATGCAGTGAGCAAACGTTAGATCCAGAGTGCGGTGAACAGTTTCATTAAAGAGAATGACATGTTAAGCCTATCACTCTCAACAGATTGAGAACATGCCAAAGTCCCCTTCTCTGTGTTATATATATTTATCAAAAAAAAACAATTTGATTACCAAATAGTCAGAAGATGTGAAGCTGACGCAGGCAGAGGTATCTAATTCTTCTCTTCACGTCTTTTGTCCGAAGAAGATCATAAAAACAAAAAAAACGAAGCCGCTTCAAATATTCTTTTCAAAGGCAAACACTTTCCATCGGATTTGATCTTCCCAAACAGAAACGATCCAATTCGATGGATTTAGACATGAACGGAGGGAACGAGAGAGTCTTTCAAAGACTCGGCGCCTCTAACCAGAAGGTTTGTTTCCACTGGCGTGCCGGCCGCTGCAACCGCTACCCTTGCCCTTTCCTTCACAGAGAGTTACCGGGTCCACCTCCATTCTCCGGGTCCTCTTCGGTCGACTCTGGTTTCGCGGGTTCGAGTCACCGGAGAGGCCCCGGGAGTGGTAATAACAGCTGGGGGAGATTCGGTGGGAACAGAACGGTGACCAAGACAGAGAAGCTTTGTAAGTTTTGGGCTGATGGGAATTGTCCTTATGGTGATAAATGTAAATACTTGCATTCTTGGAGCCGAGGGGATAGCTTCTCCTTGTTGACTCAGCTTGATGGCCATCAAAAGGTATTGCCTTTTTGTGAGTTTTGATGTGATGATGGGAGGTTTGTGCTTGTTGGTGGGTGTTGAGTGAGTTTTGTTTTTGGCAGGTTGTCACCGGGATTGCCCTTCCTTCAGGTTCTGATAAGCTTTACACTGCTAGCAAAGATGAAACTCTGCGGATTTGGGATTGTGCTTCTGGACAGGTTTAGATACTTGTCATTGTTTGGTTAGGACTTAGGACCAAAGGATGTGTCTCTCATACTGCAGAACCATTCCCTTGTTTATGTACTTTAGCTATTGAAGTTTTAAACACTGGTTTTAATAAGCATGTTTGCATTACGGATTGCTTTCTGATTGACTAGTTTATAAGCGTTGCTTATCGTTCTAGTTCTGTTTTTTTTCCTATGACATAGTGTACAGGTGTACTCAATCTTGGTGGGGAAGTTGGCTGCATGATTAGTGAAGGCCCCTGGCTATTGGTTGGCATGCCGAATCTCGTTAAGGTAAGTTCGGAATACGATTCACTAGCATGGTTCTGTGGCTGTTAAAACCCCTCTTTCTATACTGAGAGTCACTTTTCTTGTCTTTGGACTTATTATTGTTCTAGATATAGATTTTGTGATGCAAGCTTATATATACAGGCGTGGAATATCCAAAACAACACGGACCTGAGTCTCACTGGACCTGTTGGCCAAGTATATTCACTGGTTGTGGGTATTGATCTGCTGTTCGCTGGCTCACAAGTAAATTCTTTGTCTCTGACTGTATTGGTTTCTTTCTCAGACCGAGTGGAATTGTGCTTTAGCGTCATGTCTATGCTTCATCTTTTTTCTCTCCTGAAAACTCATCTGTGTTATAGAAATGTATAGGTATATTGGATTTTAGGTAAGTGGCAAGATAGTATAAGGATATATTACTCTCTGTGTGCAGGATGGCTCTATTTTGGTTTGGAGATACAATACTGCCACTAGCTGTTTTGATCCAGCTGCATCACTTACGGGTCACACCCTTGCAGTTGTTTCTTTATATGTTGGAGCTAACAGACTCTATTCCGGTTCAATGGACAATTCTATAAAAGTAAGGAGTGTCTATCATGCGTAAATTAAAAAAAAAAGCTTGTGTTATTTGTTTTTGTCTGAGCTAATAGATGTCTGCTTTATCCGTTGTTTGGCAGGTTTGGAGCCTGGATAATTTACAGTGTATACAAACGCTTGCAGAGCATACTTCAGTTGTCATGTCTCTCATTTGCTGGGATCAATTCCTTCTCTCATGTTCATTGGACAATACTGTGAAGGTTGGTTTTTAATTCATTAGAAGTTTGTTTGACCTAGTTCCCTTAATTTCTTAGCAAACCTGAATATGACAGTATCATCTGCTGGGGTTGTTTCTGCTGTAGATATGGGCTGCTACTGAAGGTGGAAACTTGGAAGTGACATACACTCACAAAGAAGATTACGTATACACTTCCTTGCGTTTTTGATGAAATGTTATCCTCTCTTTGGATTCATTATATATATGTAACTAGTGATTTTCAATGGCTTATTTGATTCAGGGGGTGCTAGCTCTCTGTGGTGTGCATGATGCAGAAGCCAAGCCGGTACTGCTATGCTCCTGCAACGACAATACCTTGCACCTCTATGACTTGCCATCGTAAGTACTTCCACTGCTGTTGATATCATGAGTCTACATTTCTGTTTTCTCTTCAAAAGCTTTTGTTGTTTTGTTCGTTCTTATGCAAAGGTTTACGGAAAGGGGCAAAATTTTAGCAAAGCAAGAGATACGGTCGATTCAGATAGGTCCCGGGGGCATATTTTTCACCGGTGATGGAACTGGTCAAGTTAAAGTATGGAAGTGGAGTACAACACAACCAACTGCTATTCATCCTTAAGGTTTGGAACAGAGCCCTTGTTCCTCGCCATTGTTTACATATCTTCTTCTGATCCGAATGATTCATTTTTTATACCATCTGCTGAGAACCGTAGTAGCATTGATGAAATGCTTATGAATACAGGAGTTGAGAGTTGTCTGTAAATGATAGTTGAACTGAAACGGAACAAGTGGTTTCTACAAATAAATACAAAAATGGACGTGATCTTGTACCAAAGTACAAAACAAACAAAAAGCCCGTCTAGCTCAGTTGGTAGAGCGCAAGGCTCTTAACCTTGTGGTCGTGGGTTCGAGCCCCACGGTGGGCGAATAATTTTGTTATTAAAACATATTTTAAGAACTAATTAATCTCGGCTTCTCTGCTTTTGGATCCGATTCTCTGTTCTTTTGTTTTTTTCTCTTTTTCTTTTGTTTTTTAAAAAAAAATTTAAAAGCACCAATCGCTTTCCGCCACGTGTTAGTGGGGTCCGTGAATAGTGCAAGGACCAAGGAAAGAGGGTCTCTTAGTTAAGGGATATAAGAGCATGTTTATTGGGGGATCTTAGTGGGTCTCTTAAGGTGTGGGACCCACTAAATCCCCCAAAAACCATCCCTTAGAGCATGTTTATTGGGGGCTCTTAGTGGGTCTCTTAGCGGGTGGGACCCACTAATTCCCCCAAACAACATCCCTTAAATCCCCTAAATAAGGAACCCATTTGCCAAGTCCCTTGCACTGTTCGCGGGCCCCACTGACACGTGGCGGCCCGCGATTGGTGCTTTTATTTTTTTTTTAAAAAAAAAAAGAAAAAAAAAAAGAAAAAAAAAACAAGGACCCCTAAAGGGGTCCTTGCAATAAACTTGCTCTTAAATCCCTTAATTAAGAGACCCTCTCTCCTTGGTCCTTGCACTATTCGCGGGCCCCACTGACACGTGGCGGCCCGCGATTGGTGCTTTTAATTTTTTTTTCAAAAAAAAAAAAGAAAAAAAAACAAGGACCCCATTAGGGGTCCTTGCAATAAACTTGCTCTAAGGGCATCCACATCAATGAACCCTTCTTGGGGTTCATCTTTTTATTTTTTAATTATTAAATTTTTTTGTTTTTCTTTTTTCTTTTTTTTTAAAAAAAAAAAAAAAAAAAGATAGATCAATCGCGGGTCGCCACGTGTCGTGAACAGTGATGATACGGGTTCACCAGAGTGAACCCCAAAGGCACGGGTTCATCACTGTTCATCTAGAAAACTGTGTGAACCCCCCTTATGAACCCTTAATGTGCATGCTCTAAGAGTATTTTATCGCAGCATACTAAATGGTTTCTTAATGGTGGGTCCCATGGTGGGGCCCACTTTTTTAAAAAAACTGGTTGCCAAAAATACCAAATAAGAATCGATCACATGGGAGTTTTAACACTGTATGCGGGCCCTACTGACACGTGGCGACCTGCAATTGATTCACTTTTTAATTTTTTTTTTTAAATTAGAAAAAAAAACACTTGAGTTTTTCTGGTTTATGATGGTCTAAGGGATGGTTTTTGGGAGATTTAGTGGGTTCCACCCCTTAGAGACCCACTAAGATCCCCCAATAAACATGGTTTTAGGGCATGATTAATGCAGTTTTTTAGACTGGGTTTCTTAGGAAAAGTTAAGAAACTGTTTCTTAGTTTTCTTAAAGAAAATTAATAAACGATTTCTTATTTAAGAGTTTTAAGAGTTGGTTTTTCATTTTTTTAGTTAAAAATTAAGAAATTGTTTCTTAACTTTCCCTAAGAAACCCAACCTAAGAAATATGCATTAATCATGGCCTTAGGGCATTATTATCCCTAGAACCCCTAATAGGAGTTCTTAAATTTTCTTTTTTTCTTTTTTTGCTGCTTAAAAAAAAAGAAAAAGAAAATTAAAAAACGAACCAATTGCAGGCCGCCACGTGTCAGTGGGGCCTGCAAACAGTGTAAGAAATTCTTTAAAACCGGTTCTTATTTAGTAGTTTTTAGAAGCGGTTCTTGCACTATTCATGGGCCCCACTGACGCGAACAGTGCAAGAAACCCTCCTAAGAACCCCGGATAATCATGCTCTTAGAGCATGATTATTCGGGGTTCTTGCACTGTTCGCGGGCCCCACGGACATGTGGGGCCCATGAACAGTGCAATAACCGCTTATAAAAACTACTAAATAAAAACCGGTTTTAGAGAATTTCTTATACTGTTTGCAGGTCCCACTGATACGTGGCGGCCCGCGATTGGTTCGTTTTTTAATTTTTTTTTTCTTTTTTAAAAATTAAAAACCTCGAGGGATAATGATATTTTGTTTTACGTAATCAGCTAATAAGTCGAAACACGTCACATGCATGATGCCAATAAGCAAATTCTTTTTAGTTAGTTGCAATACAAATACTAATACACAAGTTTCGTATTGATTTGTAATTAGGGTGTTTTACGTGTGCATATATTTTTCTCACGTTGGAGGTGACGTCTGGGACTGCGTCACTCCACCGAAGGGCCGAGTCAACAGAAAAAAAAAAACTTAATGTGTGCGTCATTATGAAATTTATGACTATGATTTATGACCAAACTCACCCCACTACGTGATATTTATGTATAAATGTATTTATATAACTAGTGTCCTCATTTTAAAATCATTTGCCCCGTTGAATCCACAAACTCCTTTATTGTTTTTTCTTCGTCTTTATTGCTTAACTACTTGAAGCCAACCTTCAACGTCTCATAAGTCCCAAAAGTTTCTAAGAGTTTTGAAGCATGTCAGACCACGAAGCTCCTAAGATTAATGGAGTACTAGAACACGAGAATGGTGAGGAGTTACTTCCTTTTGTGGAGGATGAGTACGGAGGTGTGATCGTGGAGATGAAAACTCCTATGGATCCCAAGTGCTTCGTTGCAACGCTTAGATATTCGTTCACGCTGTGGCGGTCACAGGTTTGTGCTAGCACAACCACATCTCCCTCTTCTAGAGTGGTGATATTATGTAAAATTGAATTTATATATTTTCAGGGTAAAAAGGGAGTCTGGTTAAATTTGCCTCTCTCACACGTTAACCTCGTGGAACCTGCGGTTAAGGTAATAAGGCGATGCCTTAGTCTTGCATATAAAACCTAATTTTAAGTCAGTTTGGTCAAGACATGTATAATCATTTGCTAAACTAGGTTTGAGATCTCGTACGTCCTAAAAAAACGTGTTGTGTTGTGGTTTAATAATAATCCATGTAGGAAGGTTTCCGGTATCACCATGCTGAGCCAACTTACCTAATGCTAATTTACTGGATTCCTGAATCTGAGAGTACCATTCCTTTGAATGCTTCTCACCGTGTTCGTGTTGGTGCTGTCGTCTTAAACCATAACAAAGAGGTACTTACTAAATTTTTCCCAAATTAAACTTAGGTGTTTTGCTATCATCTTGTGGTTGAAAATCTCACCCATGTCATTACTCATTATAATATATTGTGAGTATGTTAATACTTTTTTTAAAGGAATATTTATATTTTATCAACCCGAAACTTCAATTAATCCATAGGTTTTTTTTTGAGTAATATATAAGGAATAAGTTTTTAAAGGAATCTTGAGTATGTTAATACTTAGTCAAGATTAATTAGCATTAACATTTAATTAGTTAGATGGTTAATGGCTGGTTTTAGGAATATGATACACTTGAAGCATTGGATCGTAAGTGATGATTAAGGGTCAATAAAAACTATTAATTGCAAATGATTTTGAGTTTTGAATCCCAACTTAACATGGTACCTTACTCCAAACACAAGCTACTCAAACATGAAACCAAATCAATCCAACTTGCATGATCTAACCGAAAATAATTGTACAAATTAAAGCAATCACTTTGATAGGAGAGTTTTAGGAATATCACATTAAAAATGAGATTTAACTATTATTTTTTGAGTAAATATATAAGGATTAATTGTAGTTTTAGGCCTGGAACTTATAACAACATCTTAACTTATAGAGAATCGGCAGATTCTTGTAGTGCAGGAAAAATATGGTCTGTTACGCGGATCAGGTGTATGGAAGATCCCAACAGGTGTAGTTGACGAGGTGTGTTTGCCGCAAGAAATTTTCAATCTGTATTAATATGTTTGTTTGAGATTTCATCTTGCTCATTTGTGTATAGGGAGAGGATATTTTTGCTGCAGCCGTTAGAGAAGTAAAAGAAGAAACAGGCGTAAGCAAGATCTCACATATCTTAATGTAAATGTGTTAATCAATACGTATATGCATGCATATTAACTAATGTTTCAATCTATATATCTTCAGATCGACACAGAGTTTTTGGAGGTTCTAGCCTTCTGGTAATTACACCCTCAACTTCATTATTTTTTTAATACTTAGATGCTCTAATCCTTGTAACCTTCTGCTTGCAGCCAAACCCATGAGTCATTTTTTGCCAAGTCAGATTTATTCTTCATTTGTCTGCTGCGACCTACCTCATTTGATATTCAAAAGCAGGACTTAGAGATTGAAGCAGCTCAAGTAAAGTAACCTCTACTTCTGATTCTGATTCTGATTCTGATTCTAAACTATTTTCCTCTCTCTTTTTTTTTGAATATTGCAGTGGATGCCATTCGAGGACTCTGCCTCCCAACCTATCGCACACAAGAACGAACTCTTCAAAGTGATTCATCGCATTTGCTCATTGAAAATGGAAAATAGCTACAGCGGTTTTTGCAAGAAACCCATTACAACTTTCTTGGATGACAAGTTAGGTTATCTCTACTTGAATAAACAAGATATGAACAATTATGTTTCTTAAAGTTCTTACTCGAGAACATAAAAGTTCAAACAGTTACTAAGGTCCATATAGAGAATATCGTCTAAGCCCAAAACATACTGAACAAAAAGAAATGATAAGGTTCAGTTTTCGTTTCCAAAAGACATACTCCCTCCGTTTCAGAATAATACTCCCTCAGTTCCTAAAAGATCCATATTCTAGGAAAAAATATTGTTTCAAAAGTGTTGTATTTTTTATCTTTTTAATGCAATAGTTAATAATAAATTGTAAACTTTTATAAAGTTCTTAAAATTCTATTGGCTAAAGGTTATGGGAAATAGTAAGTTACAAAAATTTATGCATTGGTAATTCAAATTTCATGTTTTTTATTAATATGCGTAAAAATTCTAAAACATACATCTTTATGAAACAGAGAGAGTATATGTTTTAGATTTTTCACACATATTAAGAAAATACGTAAATTTAGATTATAAATGCATTATCTTTTATGATTAGTGATTTCCCATAACTTTTAGCCAATCAAAATTCAGTAAACCAAGTTAATATTTTTAAAATCTACAATTTATCATAATTACTTGCATTGAAAATATAAAATATAGATCTTTTAAAAACAAATATTTTTTCTAAAACATATATCATTATGAAACAGAGGGAGTATTAAATACTCTCCTCCAAAAATATCTATATTTTAGGATTTTCACACATATTAAAAATATATATTAAATTTTAATTGTCAATACACTATTTTTCTTGATTAATTATTTCTCACAACATTAATCAATATAATTTTAATAAATACAATTTTTTTTTTAAAAAAATTACAATTTACTATTGAATAATGTATTAAAAATGTAAAAAATATATTATTTAAAAGTTTTTTTAAAACATGTATATTTTTGGAATCGAGAGAGTACTTTTTTGCAAGTGAAAAAGTATATATATATATATATATATATATACAAGAAGAGAGGGAGCTCGCGAAGGAAATAAGAGGGAAATCAATTATATAGAATCGATAATTTGAAGAGCTCAAGACAGTTACCCACCCATTAATATATAATCATGTCTACATTATATAGAATCCAATAAACAGATACATTTTGAAGAACCAAAGTTTATTTGATTTAGCTCAAATCAATCATTGTCTTCATGACTCCATCCTTTTTTTCTTGAAAGGTGCATTCTCACCTCTTTGAATAATGATGTAGACAGAGTAATCTCTTACATTTGAACAAACTAGAAATTTGAGGTTGATGTACTTGATCTTCTAGTTTCGAACTAATTGTCTTTTGGTGGAATTGTGGAAATAGTTGAAGAATTGACAAATAAAACGGGTGCGATTTTTTTCATGCTTAAACCCAAGAGTCCAAGGCTAACAAGTAATTTTAACCACAATCTAAATTCATCGTTAGGTGCACAAAAAAAACTAAATTCTTCGTTGGTATTGTAGAAGATATTTTGACTATACGGTTGATTGTGGTCATCACAGTATAAGAACATACATAGCCGTTGCGTTTCACATCCTTTTTATATCACCTAGTTCAATCACTATCATCATATATATATCTCTGCGGTCGATACTCATATGTCAATATGTCATTAAGGGTATTCATACATGTTGTAAGGTAGTTGATGGCAAACATCATGTCCAAAAGTATGCTAACTCGTTTTCAACTAGTGATCTTGACGTCTCCAACATTCTTTTTGTCCCAACCATACTTTTCATTCAACCTTTAAGCTTTTGGTTCATTGCTCCTCGTAATACTTTATACATATCATATAGACATAAAACGAATTGTTTCAAACAAAAAAAAAGCTTCATTTTGCTAGTTGGCTAGTTTAACAGACATCTTTCAAATGTACATCAGTAGCAACATAGTTAGCAGATTCTATAAATTGAGAGTGGTCTGTTTTTTTTTTCTATAATTCATCTCTTGTTACATACGCCATTATTGACCGACGTCGTATGTCGGCCGACCCATTTAGGAAAAAGAAAAGACAATAATATTTTTTTGGTGCACCAGATAATTACTAATATTTTTTTGGTCATTTTCATTCCAATCACCCGAAGGAAACTTCCAGATGTCACAAGGACAACACCTTAGGAAACTATATGGCGCTAGTTACACGGGAGGGACTGAATGTGTCCCACATGTACGTGTATTTGTGTGTCTTTTTCATATTATTACGATCCACTAAGAATTAAGATATAACCGAAAGTAATCCACAAAACCGACTTCCTAGAGAGTGTGTTTTTTTTCTTTCTCAAGATAATGTTTTATATTTGTATTTTGATGATATTTGATGACAAAAAAAAATTGATTTATTCTCAGTCTTAAATTAGAAGAAAATTCTCAAGTTTACATTTTAAAAGTCAGAATTTTGAGTGTTGTTTTCTTTGCAAATTTAGATTCTGAAAATCTTTGAATTCATGATTCATTTTTATAGATTTGCAGTCTAGTCTTTTGTTTTTGTTTCAATACTTGCGGAAAAATACAACAAATGCATACAGTGAAAGAAACCAATTATTTTCAAGAATATGGTGTAATACAATCATTTCGAAAGCGAGATTTTTGAGATACAAACAGTCCAGTCTACATTAATTACGTATTGGCTTAAATTAAAATGTGAGGATATAAAAAATCCCAAATTAGGCTATCAACCATCGCCGGCCCTGAATATTTTTCAGAATTATAGACGATTTAGTAAAGATTTTAACAAAAAAAATCTATTCAAATTTGGAGGTCTATATTCATACAACTTTCTTTTAAAAATTTTAAAACGAATGTTTTATTTGGCTTTGTTTAAAATCGACCATGTCAAAGACTTCATAAACCAATCAACGATGCTTCCGTGGCGCAAAGAGTAGAGCGGTGAAAGATTTTCCTTATAGTTTTATGATATAATTCAGATGTTTTTTTTGAAAAGTATATAATTTGAATGTTACGATCTTTGGATCTTCATTTCTAATTTTTAGCTAGTGTCAGCGTATCAAATAATGGTTATATCTAAATTAGAGACTAATCTTTATTTTTATTTAAAATATGTTAAAGAAATAATTTGTTGGTGAACTTTTCTAACGTGGAGATGGAGTGATACATTTAGATTCTTCTATTCACTTTAATCGGATGGTTCGATTCTCTGTATATATCCTGCCTATTGTATATTTGTGATGAATAAATATTTAAATCCAAGGGTCAATAGGAATAACACACAAGATAAATATTCGAAAGTTTAACTAAACTTATACATATTACGAAAGAAAGATATACATGCGTACAAATATTATTTACCAGAACGTTTATATTATGTTCCAAGTTTTAATTATAATTGTAAGTAGAATACTGCTTCTTTATTTAGTGACTTATGCGTGATTAATCGACCAACATTGGAGAATTAATTTAATCAATAGTGCTGATAGTGATTGCTTATTACTACACCACACATATATGTGATATCTAATATTATATACAGCGCTTGAGCGCTATATAAACATGTCTAGGGCCTGACAAGAACAAAACAAATTTGTTTTTGACATCACAATTCTCCATCCCCTCTCTGTGTCCTGTTAGAACCATAGTCATGATGTCGAGATCAAACACAGTCATGTGTTACTCTCTGGCCGCACTGCTAGTCCTAACACTGGCGGGCTCGGTGAGAAACGGCCAGCTCCTCGGAGAAGGTGGTGGAGATAATCTTCCGGCGACAGAGAGGAAGGGAAGAAGAGGTGAAGTTTGGAGAGGGAAGCAAATGATGGAGAGGCCATGTGAGGAGATATACGTGGTTGGGGAAGGGGAGACGCTTCACAGCATCAGCGACAAGTGCGGCGACCCGTTTATCGTGGAGCGTAACCCGCATATCCATGACCCGGATGATATCTTCCCGGGTCTCCTCATCAGAATTCAAATCAACCTTCCTAGTTCATAATAAGTTAAAAATATGATGTCGTTTTCTGTACATTATGCTTACATATTTTCTCCCTTTTTTTTTCTTTGTCTTCTTATTGTTTGGTTACGTTTTGATTTTTCATTGAATAACTTTAGTTTTTGTTTGTTACCGACTTTTTTTTTTATAATATACGATTAGTCCAACAAAGACTGATGCATGTGACTTATTGGACAACTAGATTTATATTCTTATCTTTTCTCTTTGGTCAAAAGGCTTAGTTTTATTTGTTATGGAGAATTCATTTCACCTCTCCTTGAGTGTGATGGAATTACCTTTAATACCATTTGTAACATCCATGTCCGCCTCTCTGGTATGATCACGATGATCTTTCTAGGCTTGTGCCTACCTTGTCCACAATAGAAAATGTTCATTTTTGGAAATTTGGAAGACTTATTTATTGTCTCTATAATCACAGTGTGATTTTTAGTGCTTTGATTTAAGCTCATACAAATCAGAATCACTTTCCAATATGTTACTAATGATTTCGCTACTCTATTTCAAACATGTTTAATTTTTAAAAATAAGACATATAATCATAAAATAAGTGCACTCTAATAAAATTGATAAGAAAATTAATTCCTTAAAAATTTACATATTTTATATACCATAAATTTAAAAATTTAACACAAGTGTAAGTATATTAATGTGTTATTTTAATTTTTGTGTGTTAATATATATTGGAGTGAACCAAACCAAAATTATTAAAATAATACTTTTTGTTAAACAGATGAGAATTTAAGGGGGTGTTTGGTAAGTCCTCTGATTGCTTTCCACATTTGTTTTATTTTATTTTATTTTTACTGTCACTTTAAGTTATCAGTTGTGTTTAAAAATAATTTAAAACTGCAGCCCAAAAGTTAAAATAAGAAATATATTGGATTTAGAAATCAAATTTTCTAAAACTTTATATTTAGTGTTTGAAAATTATTGATATAAATGTACAACAAAATAATTTACAGCTACAACAAAAAAAACATACAACTTGTATTATAAAGCAACTAAATTAAAGTCATAGTCTCTACCAGTAGCTTTTTACCATCAATTAAGAGAGAAATAAAAATGAAATACCACAATAGAAAAATTTAAAAGAAACTTAAAAAGTGAGAAGAAACAAACAAAAGATTATTTTTCCATCTATCACGCCAATATATACTTTTTCTATTTTATAAAGAATGTCATTTTCTTTCTTTCTTTTTTGCATAAAAAGTTATTATTTTAGAACGGCGTGCTATTTAATATTAGTTATAAAGTGTATTTTATAAATATTTTTATTTTTCTCAAACACTATTAGGTATATATAATTTTAGTTGTTAAGAACATATTTGCATTTAACTCATTTTTAATTTGTATGAAAAATTAAAATGACACTTTTTAAAAACAAAAAAATAGATTAATCATGTATATGAAATTAATGATTATTGTTTTGCACACCAATGTATATTATCCTCACGACCTTGCGAGAAAATTATAATGTAGAGGCACAATTGTTTATGAAAAAAATAACACTTGATGAACAGATACGAATACTAATTGTTTTTTCCGTTGTATATAAGTGTAACTAAATACTATGTGATCTAAGAGCACCACCACAAAAAGTTGTAGTTAAGAAACTCTCAATATATATATTAGTATTTAATTTTAGGTTTTTAGCTTTACGAAAAATTCAACCTAAAATATCCTACAGAATATATTTTGAATTAAATTTTTCTTAATATTAAAATTTTCCTAATTGAATATTAATATTATTATATACATATATATATATATATATATATATATATATGCATTTTGCAAATCCTAAAACTAGAAGAGATGCTCTAATAGTCTTAAGCCTTTTTAATTGAATAAAATACAGTACAAGCTTTTATTAATATCAAGGCCCATCAAAGTTGGTAAGGACAACTTTTACTACCTATTATTTAAGATTTACCTTATCTCTATTTTAAAGGACAATTTTTTTGAATATCAAAAATTTTTGGGGTCAAAACCCATAATCTTCCTATCTAAAATTATGTAATATTAGTTTCATTATAATGGTCACTCGAAATGAAACTTGTAACACAATAATCAAAGATCCTTTCCATTGATATAATAACCTCTAGTTCAATGAACATTTTAAAGTAATATTTTCCAATCTATGGACATTTCTTGATCAGAAACCTTAAAAGTTACTTATTCCTTCTTCTTCTTTTTTTTTGCGTTTACCCCCGTCAACGTGGGATAATCGAAGTCCATCCGCAACAATAACAAAAAAAAAGTTCTGAGCCTTATTACATCAGAGAGCAAAAGCAAGACTTGTTAACTTAGGGTTTGAGCCCCTGCATACGAAGGAATACTAAGGGGAGGTAGACCAAACAGAGATCTCTTTACCATTTTTTCATTTATTTCTCTTTTCACCAATCTTACCGTAATTTCCACTTATAAATCTCTCTTTTTCTTTTCTTGTAAAAAATATTCCTCCTTCATATCCCAGATTTTCTTGGTCGGCTTGTTTAGTTCTACATAGATTTCTGTTCTTTTGAAGCGAATCTTGTCAATTTAGTTTGTGAGGTTTCTTGTTTTTTTCCAGATTTTGCAACATTTTTTTTCTTTCTTGGGGGAAATCTGACCTTGACTTTGGGGTTACATCTGGTCTACTCTTTAGATCTCTCCTTCCTGTTTCAAGAAACCGTTTCTTGGTTTGGGATTCAGATCCAAGTGAGTTCCACTTTTTTTTTATAAAGAAACTAATTTTTCCCTTCCTAGTTAACAAACAATCTTTCTATAGCTTAGGGTTTCTTATGGATTCATTAATCATGGCAGGAAGATGGTGAGAGGAAAGATCGAGATCAAAAGAATCGAGAACTTGACGAGTAGACAAGTCACGTTCTCCAAGCGTAGGAAAGGTCTCTTTAAGAAGGCTCACGAGCTTTCTGTTCTATGCGATGCTCAAGTCGCCTCCATTGTCTTTTCACAGAAAGGAAGATTATATGATTTCGCCAGCTCCGAGTAAGTATCTATCCTTTGTGATCCAACACTCATTTACATAGACAGTCATTTGTGATGTTTTGTTTCTGTAATCCAGTCTCTTTTTCCAAAACCCTACTAGGGATTTCTATAATTGCAGCTCTTGGATTTGACTTTCCCCAAAATATGCTCTTTGAGAGTACTTTGATTTTCTTTTAGTCATATAGTTTTTTTTTTAAGTACCACGAAATTTTATGTAGTAAATTAAAACCAAACCAAATTAATTGACTAAGTGTGTACTTGTTAAGCTTACATCAAGTTCTTCTTCAAGCACGAGCATGTGATTTAGGGTTTTCCCAAAAAAGTTCTTGAACTTTGAACCTAGTATACCTTGGAACTTATGCTGAAACCACTTGACACGTTATAACTATAAAAAACCTCAGTGGTCCACTGATCATGCCATATAATACTAATACCCAAAAAGTACAATTAGACCGTTTTAAGAACAGGAGACTACATGGTGTATGAGACAATATCATATGGCTTTGTGCCATGGTCTCAAACTTTAGCCCTAGATAGTTTTCATAAGTCTTGAGTGTGTTGATTTTAAGAGGTAAGTGAATTTCTTACACCAAATCCGACAATATCTTAAATTGTGGTATGAGGCCACAATGGCCAAACCTACAACCAATGATTGCCAACCCATATATTTGTAGCCTTTTGGTTAACTGTTGTACTACTAATTATCATCGTCTCCTTTGTTAGCCATTGACAATGATTACATTTATGTGAGGTTAAATAAGCAACCAAAAATCTCTTATACAAATGTTCACTTCATTAATAGTTTCGAGGTTACTAATTGATTTGACCACTTAAAGCAAAGAAATCTGTTAACAGTTAATTTGAGTGTACTTATCATTGATGACTAAGTATATAATATAGGAAACCAACTCACTCAAATTATTATAGGCAAATGATTCAAATGTTTAGCATCCCGTCCGGTTAGGTCGAAAACATAATGAAAACATTACTATATATAATATCTGCTTGTGATATCGTTCAGAGTTTTCCATTGTACTAATCATGAGATAATGTCAGGCTTGACTAGAACGTGTATTTCAATACTAGAACAGATGTATTTATATTTGACGAACATTTTCAGATTAAAACAAATATGCATACAAAACATGAATTTTATGTGTGAAAACTCTTATTGAACATGTAAAAAAATTCAAAATTTAACTGGTTATTATGCTAATAGATAATAGTGAAGAGGTTCTTGCAAATGTATATACAGCATGCATAATATGATGGAGAGATGTGAGATATATAGGAAAGAGTATTTTGGGGTAGAGAATCTCCAAAAACAGCAATACGTGGAGGAGCTCAAGAATGAAATGGCGATAATGGTGAGCAAGATTGAACTTCTTCAACTTCATTGCCGGTAAGTCTATGATCTTTCTATATATGAACTCTTATCTATGTTTTCTTGATATTAAAATATATGATTGTTTCTACACTCCGACAACATCTAAAGGAAGATGATGGGGCAAGATTTGGATTCGTGTTCGGTAGGGGAACTCAACGAGATAAGTACCAAAATTGAGAAAAGCCTTACTATTGTCAGATCAAGAAAGGTATATATATATATGCACTAAGTACATAAATAAATAAATAAATAATTACAATCGTAATATATGTTTGTCATAATGTGAGTGTTGATATCGAAATGATGAGCTAATGATTCTGGATTTTACGATGTTGGCAGGCTAAGTTAAATGAAGATAAGATAGAGAAACTAAAAGAAGAGGTACTATTGCTATTTAGTTTGAAAAAAAAATAGGGATTTGATTTCTAATTCTTTTTGTGAATTGTGATCGCTTTACTCCATTAGATTGCAAAAGAGAAAGAGATCTTCAACGAGGGAAGTAGGCTGCGGCAAATGGTACACACTGACACACACATACATAATCCAATGGACATGCATATTAATTCGTTAAGGCACATTGCACAAGCATAAACTTTAAACACGCATCTTACTTAGTGTTCTTCTTCCATGGATTAGATAGAAAGTAATATGTTAACGTTTCAGTTGGAAGCAAAGCCCTTGTGGATGCAGTCGAAGAGCTTAGGGCGTGAGAAGAGTGCACCTCCATGTGGTTATGGAAACATGAACGTATCGAATGTCGAAACTGACTTGTCCATCGGATTGCCTGAAAGTCGAGTGTAACGATTTATTCGCGTCTTAATCAACTGGTTGTTGTTTTCTTATAGCCCGGACATGTATGTATAGTTTTAAGTGTGGATGTTTGAATGGATTCACCATATGCATAAAATCAAGAATAGGTATTTTTGTAAGAATAATATATAGTTTGTTTTATTTTTCTCCCTTTGTAGAGCTGATTTTTGTTTTCCTTTGTGAAAAAATTAGTTTTTTATATTACATACTCCTCTCCTCTGTTTCATTATAATTGTCATTTTGTGCACGGATTAAAAAACAATCAATTTGTATATTTTCTATATAAAAACACAATTAACTATACACCTAATCATATTTCAACCAATATAAAAATAAATTGCAGCATAAAATTAATAAATTTTGCATCGAAAGTCAAAAATGACATTTATTTTGTAACAAAAAAAATTCTCTAAAACGACACTTAACATGAAACACATGGAGTATTTTATAGTTAACATATGGAGTATGTATTATTTTCGTGTTAAATTTTATACTAAATAGTAATATCAATAGATGTATGAACAAGTTATATAATAGTGATTTTGTGGGGAAGTCTTATTGGCTACTGGCTACTTCTATAAGTAACTCTCAGAAACGTACAACTGGGCTATTAAATCCAGACATTGAATGGCTTTGACCGTAAATTTATTAGCCACAAGGCCCACAAATAAAACCCAGTAGATGTCAACATTTTTATTGAAGTGTTAACGGGCATTGTTAAACGTTTATTTATGATCTACCATTGAGCCTCTCGTCAGCCGTTGAGAAATAAAACGCAGACGCTGGAATAGCACAAGTCCTCACGGCCCCCACAAATTAGCGTTTCCAAACGCCGCGTCTAAACCCTCAAACGCCGCCATTTTAACCATCTCCAGCACGAGTGCGTCTACGATATGCCGTTCAACCTCTGCTACGACCCTTTCCTCTTCTTTTTCTTCAAGCGGGGTTCTTGGGGGTTCTTGAGGAAGCCTCTCCTCGTATTTGTACATCTTACAACATAGATCAGACTTCGAGTTTGTTGATGAACTAGAGATGAAAGCTCCTATCTGCTTGTTTCTGTTATTGGCTGTTGAATGAAAAGATAACTTTGATATAGGTCTAAGCGGATGTTCATTACCGCTTTTGAGGTTCTTCTTGGAATCTTTTGAAAGTTTTAACTTCTTTGTTGGTTGGTGAGAGATCTTATCGTGTTTCAACACAAATGTGTTCTCTTTCTGTGGAAACCTGCTTCCCACTTTCCTATGTTCAGACAGGTGTTCTGCTTCTCCTGCCCTTCTCTTCTCAAGCAAGTTTGTTATATCCATGCCAAGTCTTCTAGTGATGACCCTCTCGTTATGTCCCGGACTTGAACTCTCCTCATGTTTCAGTCTCCAACTAACAAACTCTTCATGGTTACTACTCTCTCTGTTTAGCTGAAGAGAGAGGCGGCTAATGTCGGCATCAGATTTCCTAGTAGAGGAGATCCTAGGGCTCTCAGGTAACCCTGAGCCATTCTCAGAGAGTCTTTGTCCTAACTCATCAGGAAGAAGATCAAGACCCATGAGTCTAGCCACCACGTTTGGTGTCTTGGTGCTAGGTGAGTTGCAGTAATCAGAGGATGTGTGGAAAAGAGTAGCTCTAAGACTTGAATTTTTCCCGCGCACCTGCATTTGAATCATCACTTTGCTCCATCACTTACTCTTCAAAGGAAACGTAAACTCATTAATGTTGACTTACAGAGATGTTGAAGCTATCTTTTTCCTTGTAGTTTGTTGCTAGTGGAGACTCATCTTTTAACTCCAAACTGTTTCTTGGTGCAACCAAGCCTGCAAGTTTCAGTAACACAACAACGTCTCATCTATGTTAGTCGCTGTCTTGAAACCTAATGCTTACCAAACAGCAGACACGTCTATATATATATATAGATAGAGAGAAGGCTCGTACCTTTAGGATATCTTGAGGGAGAATCAAAAGTTGGTTGGTAGTGATGATTAAAAAAGTGGTAAAGAGCAGTGATGCAGCCATTAGATTCACTAGTTTTGCTCTTTCTCTTAGAGGAGCAAATGGATCTGCCTCCGTTGTACCATTCTCCTCCCATAATCTAAGGTCGTTTTGTTTGTTATCAGGTATCACCTCTTAACGTATAATGACAAGTGGCAGGTAAAAATGGACTGACAAAAGATGAAGAAACTGAAGAACAAGATTCTTAGCACGAGCGAATGTATCTTCCTTTTGGTTCCTGAGCTTTTTTTTTCTTTACCTGAGAGAGCACTGTAACTTCTTCTATGTATAACATTGGTTATCAAGCAAAGGCCATTTAAAAATGTGACAGAAATAGTTTAAAAATAAACTGTATTAATGAATTAATGCAAGGTGAGATGATGATATTAGCCAAGCAACATCTCTTTGTTAACAGACAGCTTGAGTTTTACTATATGATTCCAACCACACTTCATGTTTCTCTCCTCTGAGGTTTAGAAGTTTTGAAACTGTAAAAGGGAATTAAGGTTGTCTAGATTTTTTCTTCCTGGGGATTTCAAACTATGAATCGTGTACTAACTAACCTTTGTTTCATGGGTGTGTAGACTGTGTAGTGATAGGTAGTTTTTTTTTTTGATAACCCTGGGTATTGCTCGATTAATCCCCCTACTCAGATGTAGTTATAGGTAGTTACAAACATGGTCACATGTTCCAGACGTTTTAGGATGTGTGAAGTATTGCAGAGCTTCAGTGTCTTGGCATTTACTAGGAGTTGTCTTGTCTGCTCAGTTTCTAGTTTTCAACCAATTTTTCAGTTCACTGGCTTAATTTTGCTCTAATTATTTCATTATTAACGTATTTACTTGCAATACAATGCATTTCATGCATATATTATATATCTAAATTTGAATCTTTTGCAAAAAAAAAAGGATTTCTTCTTTCAACATCTAATTAAATTTAAGTTGGTAATAGTTGGGGTGGCCCATGTTTATTGGTCTACCTATCTGACGCAAACTTGTTTATATAAATTAGTGTTTTAGGACGAGAGTACATACTAAACTTACTTCTCGTCCGTACTCTCAGTATCTTTCTTCTTTCTCATTCATAGGATCTATTACCTTTTCTCCTGTACTCTGAAACCCTAATGGCCAATGCTGTTCATCACTCTGCAAACTTATTTGAATGATCTTTTCTCTTTCTTCTTTTTTTTCACAAACGTAAGTAAATACTAAATAGTAGTGTGGTAGAGCTTCTGACCCAAGGGGAGGGTTTCTCATTTACATAATTACAAGTCAGAAAGAAGAGCCCTCACGTGCATCTCCACGAGCTTTGTTTAACGAAAACAAGACCACCATTGTAAATTTGCAATTAACCGGAGTTTGTTAGTCAGTTAAACTCTCTTTAGTTCGGTGTTAAAAGAGTAGCTCTTATCATTCATCAAAGGAGATGACTAGAGGCTGGGCCTTTGTGTAAGCTTGTAAACTTTCCACTGATTAAGTGAAATCATGCGAGGTCTTCTCTTATCATCGGTTTGGTTTGGTGAACTCGTAATTGAGCTCATCATATTGCATGCAAAAGAAATATCTTTCCATGTATCAATCTACTTTTTATCCACTCAAATAGATATGAGATATAAAAGTAACATTAGTGAAGTATCAAACATGACCAAGTGAAACTACACATCAATCTATGGAGTCATTATACAAGACCAAGTTACACTCGAAGAAACAAGAGATCCATGAACATAAATTGATTAAACTACCACATTCTTAATAACACTTTTCATTTTTAACTTAATCACATTTAACTTTAAAATTTAATTTTAAAGAGGTAAATAAATATTTATAATCTTAAGATTAACTAATCTACATTTAGGGTTTAAATTTTAGGGGTGAAATTTTGGAATGTAAGGTTTAGGATTTTAATAAATAAATAAATATTTAAAAATTAAAATATATTTTTTAAATAGTTTTAAAAATATTTTTTGAATTTCAAAAGAAAATCGAAAAAATAAATTCGAAACTTTTTTTATAAAAACTTCAAACTTGAAAGCGTATAGTTTGAAAACTATAAAATTTATTAAAAATAATTATTATATATATATATATATATATAAAGCATGAGTAGTTTTGTCTCTATAGTAAAATTTCATAGTTAAGTATTTTTGAAAATATCCCTCTATAAAAGGTAAACATGAATATTAATACCGAAAGTGAGGTAAAAGTAGAATTCTCCAATCTATGAAACGTCAACATGCAAGGAGAAAATTTTCCTAATTGAATATAAGTGGTTAATCTTAATTAGATTCAGTGATTCTAGGTTTAGTTTTACTCTAGTCCATAGCAATGCATATTTACTGCTCCTTTACACCTGCAATTACAAAAGATAATACAAAGTGACTGATGTCCATCTTTAAAAGCAAGTCCCTTTAATAATGAATTATTTCTCTGTTTTTGATGTTTCAGAACTTCCAATGTCCGTACCAAAGCATGAAGGGACTTCACATGAAACTCAACTATTCCTAGTAAACGTTACTTTGTTGATGAAAAGATAACCAAAGTTTTATACCAACGAAATGAACGGTTGTTGTTGCAATCATAGAGAGTCGAAAGCATTTCTTCTTTAACGTAAAACATATGCCATTGTACCAGAAAGTATACATACAAACATGCCTTGATGTTTTACTCGTTATTGGAGGCCACAAGAGAGATCAACTTGTCTCTATGACTATGGTGATTGGTGTATGAATTCTCCTTTCCTCGTATGAGACCAAGTGAATCTTGAGGTACATCTTACAGTTTGAACGAGCTTTCGTTGGATATTTTGACTGACCAGTTTCCATGATAGGAACCATCTCCCAATAGCATTTTAGAGACCACTCCGTATGGTACAAGTAAGACATCCATTATAACCCACACACATTCATTTGTATTTTCTTTTTTCTTCCGCTAATCTACAAAGTGAAAAAGAGAAGAGGAAAAAAACCTAGAAGCCTTCCATTTCTTTTTCTTGATTTCATGAAGCATTAATTATCTAATTATTGTACAATATTTTGTGCTCATACACATTTCCAACTAAAACCCATGATAGATTGCAATGCAAATATATGAAGTCGATGTGAATTGATTAGTATTATTTGACATATTTAAACCTCGTTAGGACACTCTAACCATGAAAAATAAGCTTCAAACAAGCTCATCTCCAAGACATGCTATTATCAATTTATCATTGTTCTAGTAGCTGTTTTATCCTCTCAAGCAAACTATTTTACTGAGTTTCCACGACGAGTATGTCCAATCCCTAAAGCGGCATCGTATCGTCTAACACACTTCTAAAGCATTTAGAGCATCTTCAACCCTAACATCCCATTTAGAATGTTTATTTTTATTTTTTAATTTTAAAAAAAAAATCAATCACAGACTGACACGTGTCAATGGAACCCGTGAACAGTACAAGAGCTGGTGCTTAATT
Organism: Moricandia moricandioides; assembly: GCA_905132885.1. Lineage (NCBI taxonomy): Eukaryota > Viridiplantae > Streptophyta > Magnoliopsida > Brassicales > Brassicaceae > Moricandia > Moricandia moricandioides. The sequence goes on from CAJHQQ010002120.1 coordinate 56,255, forward strand.
AGGAGCTTTAAGAGGTAATGATTATGGTTTTGGTGGGCCCACCCACGTTAAGCACTCCATTAAGCACCTCCTTAATAGTGCTCTTAGTAGATTATGCATTTTGGAATGAAAAAAAAGGATCTCTAAGCGAAAAATGGAGGCGATATAAAATGCTCCAAAATGGAATTTACGCATGTGAATGTTTTTGCAATCTAAAAATTGTAAAACAAAGTTGTTGAACCAAGTGATAATACGACTGAGTTTTGTTTATTTTTTACTAACTAAACCTAGCTTGTAGAAGACTTTTTTCCGTTGAATACAACATTTATTCATTTTTATTAGTTGACATTTTAAAATCGTACACACAAATTAAAAAAAAAATTGTTTTAAATAAAAAATATTATCAATTATTGATTCAACTATCATTTGACCAATAAAATAATAACTACAATAAAAATCATATCACATAAAATTAATAAATATTACAGTAGAAATTTTAAAATAAATAATTTGGAATAAAATATCAGTATCATAGACGGAGAGAGTGTGTTTCAAGAAAAAATAGAGAGAGTAAATGTTAATTCGTAACTCAAATTTGTCATACTTTCTGAAGTGGAAAACTACTGTATATATGCAATTTGCCCACAAACCATCACCTAAAGTTTGCTTCTTTTCTTAACAACTTTAATTCGTCACATGCTATCGTATGTTCTTAGGTTGTCACATATATCAAATCTCGTATTCGTATGCACACACAAACACAACTAATTATAGAATGAGTGGAAATCCTATGATTGGAGATTTGAAACTCCTAGAGGCTAGATCCTCTACTGAATCATAATGCACTACGAAATAGTTTTGCACTTTGAAACCCTTGATTACACGCTAGAATCTATGAATAAGAGCATGATTATCCCTGGCTCTTAAGAGAGGTTATTGCACTGTTCGCGGGCCCCACTGATACGCGAGGTCCATGAACAGTGCAAGAACCACTTCTTAAAACTACTAAATAAGAACCGGTTTTAGAGAGTTTCTTACACTGTATGCGGATCCTACTGACACATGGCGGCCCGCGATTGGTTTGTTTTTAATTTTTTTTTTAATTTCTTTATAATCAGAAAAGAAAAAAAAAAGATTTCCTTCGCTTCCTAATTTATTTTCAGGTAACAGTTTAAAAGTTGCATGATTGAGTTGACATGAACTACTGCACATGTGTTGCTCCTCTCTGTTTTTAAATATTTAAAACTTTCGGCACTCAAAGCAGCCCCATCTGGTGTAACTCCATTAGAGTTTTTAACATGCAAAATATTAATTTTTAACAAAGTTTAATTATCTAATTAAATTTTATATATTTTTCAAAACTTTATTTAATACCAAGCAAACACTTGGACTATGGAGTTCTCCGAATCTCTTATTTAAGAACTTTGATCACTCACTTCTCTTTTTATTATTTTCCTTTAATTTTAATCACGTGAACCTCGTCAAGAGCTTCTTGTTGGAGCTGTTCTTAGTGTCGTTATTTTTAATTTAGAACACTTTATATACAAAATTCCTATCAAGCTGTAATATATATAGTCCACTGTTATAACCAAAGCTGACCAAAATAGAAAAGATCATTATGTTGGTTGAGGTTATGACGGATCCAGTTACATCCAATGCGTTTCGCCACGATAGATATTTGAAGTGACAAGAATAAATTATTTGCACAGACTTCATATTAAACTACTACCATCTCCAGCTGAGACGCAAAAATAGATAGGTAATGTATGAGATTGGTTGCTATAAATGAGCCTGCCTGAGCTTTTGTGGCATATATTACATGATTCTTGGTGACTGGAGACTTTTTCCTCGTGCCCTATTTTCTGTTTATCATAAATCATAATAATATTTAATGGCATAAACCCCATACTTAATAAGTGAGCTAGGACACGCATTCATCGTCATTAACGGGGGATGGAGCAATGTCCTTTTCTAAGAAAAAATCAAGAGAAAAAAGAAACATATCTACTGAGATCATGTATGCCCCCCAGTTTCTAGTGTGATTATCTCTTTCCTCCTCCACCTAATAATGCCAGAGACAGGAAATGAAAAAGCATGAACAGGTTATAGTGCATCAATAAGAGGATTTAAATTGGAACTACTATTTGTGACAACAACCCATGTCTAATGGTTGTCCTTTGTAATGCAGCATTGTTGGGTCCTTCAGTATCCTGCTCACCTCTCTCTCATAAAAGTTAAGAAAGAGATAACACTTAAGCACATTAAAAAGAAACACACACACACATTTGGTCGTCCCCACCTTTTTTGTAGCAGCCCTACTTAGTTGTTAGTACTTCCTTGTCCGCCGGGTTAGTTCAAATGTATTAGAATCCCTATAATTAAATAATGGCTCTAATGTATCAAAAGGAAATGGGAATGGACCCTAGCATTTGCACCTTGAGTCGGACCGACCATGCTCTTGTCTCCTCTCTAAATGATCAGTCTCTTCATGAAGATCCAAAACCAGAGTGTTGAACTAGATTTCTGCCAACTGAAGCATGAGTTCATTATTTGCAGGGAGCTAAAAAGGGAAATTCCCTGGGCCCGGTCAGGCAGCGGTCCACTTCACCCGAGAGGGTATTACCTGGGCCGAAGCCCAGTACCACTAATGGTGACATGGAAGAGGTAGTTCGCCTCCGGCTGGCGTCGAACCCGGGAGCATGACAATTGGCCCCCAAGGCTCTAACCAGTAGAGCTACCTCATCCCATCGAGAGAGTCCTCATTTACCTTAACCTCATTTTGATTTTTTATTCTCTTTGGCTATATCCTTACTTTGTATTTTAAGTCATTAGCTTGCAAAATCTTGTCTTGTGTGATAATAATAGGAAAGATTGTGGGGATTGACAGAGAGGTTGTCATATCTGAAGCACGATTCTCACTATTTAAAAGAAGATAAGCTTTTATTGAAGAGCTTTGTCTGGAGCATCTTAACAAATATCTCAACAATGTAATAGGTGAAATGAAAAGAGTGAAAAATAGTTAATTCATAATAACACACCTGTTTTGCTTTAAATGATTTAATTTTCATTTTATATATTAAATTTTAATTATATAGTTAACATAGAATAACATTTTATATTTCGTTTAATTATCTTTTTTATTATAGACATTGAATTTATCCTTTACGTCATAGCAAACATAATTTCAAACTCGAAATTCCAAACTCCAACCTTCATTTCTAAATAAGAATCTAACAAAGAAATATGTTTTACATTGTAAAGTCATATCATATGGTTTTAAATAGTTAAAATATGAAAAATCATATAAACTCGTCCGAGTAGACAAAAACAAAACAATCAAACACATATAATTTTTGCGCGGTTACTTTTAATTTGCACATAGATTTTTGTCATTAGGTGTAAATAATCTTTAAAGTAATCACTCAAATAGGTAATTTATTGTTTGCTCTGTACTAGAGGAAAGAAAGTAAAAGTAAATGTTGCCCGGGCCTACTGTTTTTTCTATGAAACTTTCTAATCTTTGACTCTCCCCTTTTTCTTACTTTCCCATCATTCCTGTTGCACATTGGTTTTCTATTTGTATATGTTGCTAAACTTATAAAAAGAAAGTTGGGTTCTAATTATAGAATATGTATAATCCACCACAAAAGATAGAAACAGTGATCTTTAAAAAAGAAGAAGATAGAAACAGTTATAGCGAATAGCTTTCGCATTGCATCCCGTTTTGAGCATACATGTCACTTCTGATTTGATTGGCCAGAAACTGTGGAAAAAAAACTAACTAATATAAGTATGTTGAAAGACAGTTACAAAAAAATAATATATAAGTATGTTGTTTAATTGTTTATTTTAGTATATTTATAAGAATAATGTATGTTGTTCGAGCTTGTGTTTTAGACGTTGGTTTATGCCATAAAATATTATCTTAGTGTATAGTTTTAGTGAAAACTAAGTAATATAAGTATGTTGTTAGGCCTTGTGCTTCTAAAAATAGACTTTCCTGTCTATCTTTAGAAATGATATCGTTTCTTCGTGTATTTGTGTTAGGGAAAAATTGTCAAATGTGCATAAGAATTAGAAAATTAAGAAAGTAGCTATATATATATTTCTAAAGAAATGATATGATATTTTTTCATAAACTTGAATAAATTGTCCTTCTTAAAAAGAGAGAAAAATTATATTCTGTCATTTATAAATAAAATAAAACATAAAATATATTATTGTAACAGTACATATTAGAAAACATGAGGGAGAGAAGGAATAAGAGAAAGATAGATAGAAGTGAGAGAGATGTATAATTACAATTTTATTATATTGAATACAACCTATTGTAACATTACATATGAGAGAAAAAAAAAAAGAAATTTGGAGGGAGTTCGTGAGAGTGGGAAAGGAGAAAGAGATGGTATAAGTACAATTCTATTATATGTTTGTACATAGAATAAAATACAATAATATTTTATTGTAATATTACATATTAAATTTTATAAATATATTTTTATTTAAAAAACCCAAAATATGGAATAAAAAAATCTATGTCTTTTGTAGGTAAATAAATTTTTGAATAAATATTTTTTAATTGATAAAAATAATTAAAATGAAAGAGAAAAGTGATGATGGATAAAAAGGTAATTATTAGATTAATACATAACTATTTTTTTGTTATGGTTATTTTCTTAATTTATGTATTTGTTATAGTTACTAAATCGTAATATCCCTTTGTTTAACGCATGCATTCTTTTTTGCTATAGTCATATGCTAAAGGTAAGTCTTATTTATTTTTATCCTTGTGAAGTTTCTTAACTAAAATAGTTTGGCTATGAATGCAGAGGCTATAGCAGATTCGTAATTGGTGCACTATGAGTTACATATTGATCTGTATTAACTGAGACATGATAAGCATTATTTTCAAAGTAGTAGTTTAGCATATTTTCAGTAAAGGAATTTTTATTTATAATAGTTGGGAATTTTTTATTTAACACATATAACTTTTTGTATTCCCTAGATGTAAAAATGAAATTTGATGATAAATTTCATTACTAAAAACATATTAGTTACCATTCAAAGATGTACTGTTAATAAACTAACCAATCTAGAGAACTGTCTATGCTATTCTGTGGGCGGACAATTTTAATCTTTATAAAACCAACACTATATTTTCAAACAAATGATTTTCTAAAGAATAAATTCAATTGAATGTGAATTTTTCAAAAAAAATATTTTATTTAATTAAACAAAAAATGAGGTAAAAGTAAAACCACAAAACGTGTCCAATTTTACTACATGATTTTCTTGGAATAACTTTTTTTATTAAGTTCAGCATAAATAAGATAGAGAAACTATATAAAATAATGAAAATAATTGGAAGGAAAAAACATTAAGGAAAACTCCAGAGAGTAAGGCAGAAACGGAACCAACACTTCTCATATGCAGCCAAAGAACATTGGGAAGCTCTTTTGTCTTGCCAACAAAAAGAAAACAGACCCCCACCTAAAGGATCCCCAGTTTCTTATCTTCTTTATTTTTTATCACTCCAATTCCCTATGGACAGATTAGACAATCTTGAATTTGTCTGAACCCCGATTTTGTCGTTTCATTTGGCTAAGTTGTAAGAATAGTAGGGGTTTAAAACAGTTAATCAAGGAGCGCCTTGATCTACCATATTCAACCTTTCTTTCTTTTTCCACTTACGATAAGTTTTGAACATTTGATTTATAATTTTCTCTAAATATAAAGTCAATCTTTCAAACCTATACTATTAGAACAGAAATACTTTTTAGACATAATGTTCATTTTCCGTGTGATATTATCGTATTTACACTGTTATATTAACTATGCATCCTCATATATTGCGTAACAATATAATTATTTAACTAAATATCTAAATATTTTAAAATAATATTAAAAAGTATTGGTACCGAATTTCCAAAGATTGAAGTCTAACAAAATCTTTCTATATATCTTTAAATATAAATATACAGTTTCTTATTAAAAATAAAAATTTATAAATATCTAAATAATTTAACATTAATATTAAATAATTTTATACATTAATATTGATTTTCGACTTATATACATTAATAGTTTTCAAGAATTTAATCTAGTAATTAATTTATAAATTGTAAAGGTGAATTAAAGTATTACAATGCACACAACACAACAAAAAATCATATGTTTCATAATATACTTTAGTTTCTAAGAAAATATTTTATGTGAAAATGGATTATAATTACTATTATAAACTTTTACAGATTACTTCATTAGTCTTAGTCATGCTATATAATAATAAAATATAATATGATTTTAATAAATACATTAAATTTTATATTACAAATTATAAGAAATAATTAATTCAAGATATTTTAAGAGATGTATTATTTCTTTTCAATTTTAATTTGTTAAAATAAAGTACAACAAATGTGAAGCACACCAAATAAACAAATTATTCTATTTGATTATTATATAATTATATTTATATAAAATTTTAATTTTTATTATAAGATATTAATATATATATATATGAACGTATTTTTTATGTAAAAAATACTTTAAGTCAACAAAATACATATTAAAATTATAATGATTACTTTATTAAAATAAAATATTATTTTAAAAATCTTGATATTAAGTTATAGTAAATGTTAGTTAAAAGAAATAATACTCAAAAGTATATAAATTTTTGATGAAATTATAATTTTGTTAAATGAAATTTATAAAAAGAATAATCTCACGCTTTAAAAGTGAAAATCAAAATGTAATTTTAGATATACTCCCTCCGTTTTATTATTTAAGATATTTTAGAAGATTTGTATTGATTCACAATATAATATATTTTAATATACCTAGGTAATTTTAAGTTTATTAAAAATTATATAACCAATTATATGTTTACTGTAATTTTATAATTAGATAAACTGATTATAAATTATAATTTATATTATAAAAAATAACCCACCACATATTTGATAATTTTATTGACATTTAAAAAAAAGTATTTCTAGTGACACTTTTTTAAAAAAATAAAAATTTAATATATGTGCATTGTAATAAAATATCATACATTATGAATCATAGGGAGAGAAAAATTAGTCCCTTCGTATTACTATTAAACCATCACATATTTAATAACTTATCTCATTTTAAGATGTTTTTTAAAAAATGCACAAACTTTTATTTAAAAACTCATAGAAAATAATCTAATTAATAAAGAATGCTGGAGAATATTACTGTAAATACAAAAAAAAATGTTTGTAGGAAAATATAAGAAATTAATCAAAATCTAGATATTTAATTTTTGTATATTAATTTTTTTTTTTTGGAAATATCGCATCTGGTAGAAAGTCTTTAATTAAAATAAACGTATATAAAATGAAAGGTAAAACAGTGGAGTGGACAACATTAGACAGCTTAAATGCTATATAAAGACTGAACCGACCCTTCTTGGTTCCCGTATCCCCTCGCAATACTCAAACATAGTAAAATGGCCGGCGAGTTGCGTAATAACATCATCCCCTGAGGAAGAACACACACAAAAACTAGACCTTGTGACGCCACTACTCTTCAACCCTTCAATGCTTAACCTCCAAGCCACTATTCCAAACCAGTTCATCTGGCCCGACGATGAGAAGCCTTGCGTCGAAGCTCCCGAGCTTAACGTTCCCCTCATCGATCTCCAAAACTCCACTTTAGATGCTTCCATGCTCATCTCCGAGGCTTGTAACAAGCACGGCTTCTTCCTTGTGGCCAATCACGGCATCAGCGAGCAGCTTATATCTGATGCTCATGAATACATGTCTGGCTTTTTCGGTATGCCTCTCTCTGAAAAACAGAGGATTCAGAGGAAAGCTGGCGAGAGTTGTGGCTACGCAAGCAGTTTCACTGGACGCTTCTCCACCAAGCTTCCATGGAAGGAAACCCTTTCTTTCCAGTTTCGCGACGACAAGAGCCGCCCAAAAAACGTTCAAGATTACTTCTGCGATGCTTTGGGACATGAGTTTGAGCCATTTGGGTAAACGTTAAAACATAGCAATAAACTATAAGAAAACAAAAAAACAAAAAAAAAATCAAATCTTTAACATGTTTTTTGTCCTTTCCTCTTCTGCTTTTTGTCCTTTAAAAGAAAGTTAAAAAGGAAAAAAAAAACAGAGCAAGAACCGGTTTTTTCTATACCGGACTGGTACAACAACATTAGAAGACTTATGTTAGTGTTGGTTTGTGGTTGCAGGAAAGTGTATCAAGAGTACTGTGAGGCAATGAGTACTCTTTCACTGAAGATCATGGAGCTTCTGGGGCTAAGTTTAGGCGTATCCGGAGACTACTTTAGAGAATTTTTTGAAGAAAATGATTCCATAATGAGACTTAATTACTACCCTCCATGTCAAAAACCAGATCTTACATTTGGAACAGGACCTCATTGTGATCCAACTTCTCTTACCATCCTTCACCAAGACCATGTTCATGGCCTTCAAGTCTTTGTCGATAATCAATGGCGCTCCATTAGTCCAAACCCCAAGGCCTTTGTGGTCAATATCGGTGATACTTTCATGGTAACCATCTTAAAGAAAAATCCCACTTCTTGGTTATTGGCTTATACTAAGCCGGGCTTAATCTCCTTCTTGTAGGCTCTATCGAACAATAGATACAAAAGCTGCTTGCACCGGGCGGTGGTGAACAGTAAGAGCGAGAGGAAATCACTTGCGTTCTTCTTGTGTCCTAAAAAAGACAGAGTAGTGAAGCCACCAAGAGAGCTCTTGGACAGCAGCAACACACCAAGGAGATACCCTGACTTCACTTGGTCTATGTTGCTTGAGTTCACTCAGAAACATTATAGAGCAGACATGAACACTCTCCAGGCCTTTCTCAGATTGGCTCACCAAGAAACCCATTCAATAAATAATAAAAGCAATATAATATATGTCTTTGTCTTGTTAGTTACTATGTTCTTTATATTTCATGTATATGGTAAGAGATCAATAACACCCTTAGTAATTTTGTTTTAATCCGTTAAACGTTATTGATTACATATAATTATTTAAAAATCAAGAACTTAGCACGTTTGTGGAAGAGTTTTTTTTTTGTAACTCTTTGTGGAAGAGTATAGTTATAGGAGAATTAATACAAATATTGTGAACCCATCAAATGTATACGACGCTCGAATACAAATTTAGGTTAAAGGGAAACAATGTGCAAGTGTGCATCATGCATCATCTTGGAGTTTCATCAGGAAAAACAAAACATATGGGCCACCATAACCTAACTAAAAATTGTTTTCTTTCAATCAACCGTAATTAGTTAATTACTTTTTTCTAACTAACTAATAATTAATTAAAAAAACCGTAATTAGTTAAGACTTCGAAGTGATAGATGGATTTGCCTTATCTAGTCTCTAGTTTAAAGTAATCGCATTTATTTACTTTCATCTATTTAATAAATAGTATCTGCAGAAAAATACGAAGCGATTGGTTAGGATGTAATAAGTGTATATAGCTTAATTTCTACATCCATAAAAATTATCAATCATATTTTATTTAATCTATAAAAATTAAAAGTTAAAAAAATAGTTGTAAGAGTTATTTTCTAAAACATTATTTACTAAGCTGTAGAAAAATATATTTGATGTAGGAATATCTTTTTTTCTCATTTAAATTTTACACTTACATGAGATACAACTACATTAAAATTTTCTAAAGACAAAATTCTACAATACTATTTCTACAGTTGCACAACCAGTCATCCATACTATACTATATGACTCTAGTTTACCATGAGAAAAATCCAATATACATATTTTTTTATCAAAACAATTTTGACCAGCTTTTACATGTGTTTATCGATATAACATTTTTTGGATATATCCACATGTTCTTAACCCTTTAGGGAATTACATGCATTATAATCTTCCATCTGATCTTTTTTAAAGTTATTGGAAATATATTTAAGAGATGTAACTCTCGTATGAATTTCAAATCATGTCAATATATTAGACGATTAATGTAGAAGATATCAACATTTGACCGAAGTCAACTTGTTTGCCAGTCAGGTCTGATATGTGATAGGGTCGGCCCGAATATGTTACATGGTAAACTGTGGTATTTGCAGACTTTTCTTAAATTTGGATGTTTTAAGTTATTTTGTAAAGAAACATGATGCAAGTTCTTTTGAACATGTTACATTAACATGTTAGGTTAATCTGCACAAATTCCAAAGATTAGAAAGAACATGACTCTACTCAAGAGAAGTTTCTCCATAACAAAAATTGAGAAGAATAAAATAAAGGCAAAAACAGACAAAATTTTTTAAAAAAAAATTAAAGGAAAGAAGCAAAAGGCAACACCATTTCAATGATTCAAAGTAAGGCGGATCCATGTTTGATCTATCTATTCAAATCCATTCACTTAATGGATTAGCTTTCCTCTGCTTTGTCTTCTTCTCCAGCTCACCCCATTCTTTTAAAAGAAACAAAACAAAATCTTGTATATTAAAAAATGTTTGATTGAAATGGACGCATGATCCTGATTGGATTCTTATGACATATATATATTAATGCTTAGAATATTATGAATCTTGTATTATATAATGAGTATGCTTATAGTAGACTAGGATTTTTCTAGAGTTAGCTGTCGAATGAAACACATGCATGCATAGATAAGGTAAAGTATAGCTAGAAGATCATTTTTACAAAAGTGACTTGGTCTTCTTCTCTTACTCGTCAATAGTATTTAATATCTTGATATATTATCAGAAACATGTAAAGAAACCTACAGCAGTATACATGTCTGCTAACCAGATCACAGGAACGAACACAAAAATAGTAGATGATTCAAAGTAATTGTTGGGTATGTTATGTATGTTTTTACAATTGTACTTGTTTAGAACTTTTAGGCCATGTTTATCCACGGTCTCTTAAGCGGGGTTCTTAACTTATAATTTCACGTTTTTTATTTTTTTTAATTTTTTTTTAATTTTCCCGTTAAGAGACGTCTCTTTGGTCTCTTATTTAAGAGACGGTTCTTAAGTTTTCTTAGTTAAAGTTAAGATACGTCTCTTAGAAAAGCTAAGAACCTCATGCTAAGAGACCTGCAATAAACATGCCCTTAAGAATCCAACTATATACACGTGGTGATTGATCTGCACAAATCATTGACCGGGAAGGTGAAGGATTGTTTTTTAGATGCTAATTTGTGGCCAAATTCTATAGATATTATAGCAGATTAATCAGTGACCACAAATTAGCAGATTCATAACGGGCTACAGATTAATCTTATAGTCAATATAATTTAATAGCCCAAGGATTTTTATTAAATTTGTTGAAAACAGTGGCAGTATAGCCACATGATTGGGCTACAAAATTATATTGACTATAGATCCTTAATGGGCTTACATTAATGGGCCAATTTACGTATATTATAGCGCAATCTTCCGTTTTAGTTTTGAACCTATCCGTAGATATAAAGTCAGGTTTGCTATTTCTGCAAACTTTTGGTTATATCTTCCCTTACATATGCTAACGCTTTTGCTCATGCAATCAAAATATCAAATGTAACTTTTTGGAACTAGAAGAATTTCTTATATAGAATTTGATTTTAAGATAATAACTAAATGACATCATTGTACAGATTTAACATAAAATAATAGATTGAATATAAAACTAGTTAGGCATGTCTGTTTTATTTGTACTTGTTTTAATAAACCTTTTAGAATCATATATATATATACATATATGACGATTGTTCATCCAAAAACCATTGATTGAGTAGGTAAGAGACCGTCCTTGTAGATGATAATCTATTGATTATTGAATCACACAAAAAAAAACGGATCATTCCATATCTGAATCTCTTGGACCTGACACCAACTGATGGAGAAGTACATGAGGATATGTTTGGCTACAAATCGGTATCATATAGTTATGAGCCTAAATTAAATTCTACACGGACACATACTCACAAATAAAATAAGTTTTGGTCAACACTTATATTAGGTATCAAGCTTAAAAGAAAACATCTTACACATATTAGCTAGGCTGTCTCAGATCTTGCCCTTAATTATTTAGCTCACCATTAAATCCGTGTCAAAATTATTGATCAATTGATCAAATTAATTAGCCAATTGGAAACATATTATTCTTTTGTATAAAATGTTATAAACAATAGTGTGATTCAAAATCCAAAATTAAAATGCCATCAAAGCTGTGATCGAGCCATGTAATTTGTATTTTGAAGTGATAAACGATGGAACTAATGTTTGTATTTTTTTCTACGGTTGTTGTTGGTTCGTCTGGATATACTGGATGGAAATAATATGGTTTTAAAATGTTTAGTATTACAAAGCTTTAATCTATTGAAAAATTGATAAACTAAACGTCTGAGACAGTCTTTATTGGAACACAATCTGATTTGATGATCATGAGTTTGTTGGACGGCATCTCAAAGTTGATTAATAATTCATTTAATTGCCAATAATGATGTAGCTAAAGATATCAAACGAATATCAGGGAGATCTTAACAACTCATAATGCGTATCTCTTAAGTGTAAAAACATTTGAATTGCTGTCGACTTGGCTTATAGTTCGTGAGACATATATAAAGTAAGTGTATATTAATTATATCTAAAATTATTATAGTTATATGTGATTCTATTTATATGCTTTTGGGTATACGAAGGAAAAGGGAAGGCAAAAGAAACTAAGATTTGGGGATATGTATTATGTATAATATTGTGTCGTATCGTCAATTACAAAAGAAAGCAAGATTTTGTGATTGTATATTAGATAATCTTTTATAGTTTCTTAATTTATAATTAACATTTTTAAATTCTTCAATACTAAATTAATATGATGATTCATAAACAGAAAGGTGGTTCAATGCAATGAATTTAGGCGTTTTCTTTATGTCAATAAGCTTCTTCCTTTTTTGAACATTCATCGTGTGATTATCATAATTGAGCTTAACAATTTGTTTATATCAATGTGTAAGTGATCAATATAATAGTGGATTCTCCCATTTTTGCTTGCATGTAAATGTCATGCAACATTCTCGGGCTCCTTAGTAAGATAGTATGTTTCTAGCTAAGTTTTTTTTGGTCAACCTTATATTTTGAGTTACTCACCGAATTTCACTGAATATATGAACGTATATATGACCGATCGATGTTTGATGAGAGCCGGTCATGTGATTCTAAGATGTACATTGGTGATGTCATTTACATTTTCAGTTGATGGTGTGAGGCTTTGTGCTTATGGGTTTTTACACGTATCCTGACACTTACTGACTTACGTGTATAGTCATATGAATTTTGGTATAATACCCGATGTCATTTCATTTGTATCACCGTGTGTATGTATGCGTAATTTAAGTACACTTATCTGATCTTCTATTTGCCACTAACGAATTGCTCAAACGATTGGCTTTCTCGATAGGGTTTGTATTACTACTTTACAGTTTGATAACCCACTATGTAGCCAGTCAGGCGGTTGTTCCTTCTCAATATATATATTATAAACCTTATATTCATACTAAAACCCCGCATGAAATGAAATGATACAAAAGATGCTAATTAATAATGAAAGGGGAACCTGATAGCTGAATTTTGGAGCTGATAAACAGAAGACAAAATGTAAAGCAAACACATGAAACCTTAGATTGTGAGGAAAAACTGCTCTATTGCAAACATCACAGCCTCAGATCTTTACGGGTGTCTACGTTGAATGATGGTGAACTTTATGACCTACCCATAAAATCCTTATGAAACATAACTACAGTATACACGTGAACTTGTTCAAACCGAAGTTATGCCTCCATCCAAGAATATATATATCAAGGCCTGCTCCTAAGATGAAGTTTCATGAAAGCTTTAGATGTTTCTGCATTTAGCATACCATGAAATTAGTTAGAACATCATCCATAGCTCCGTTGTAAGATGCATCAAAAATCTACATACGGCATATACATATATATATATATCATATTTGTTTAAGTATATATATAAGTTCATGAGCAAGAGAATAACCGATTGAGGGAACGAACAAATGGTGTTTATAAAAAAAACACTTTGCTTATATCCACTAACAAGCTTCAATACCAAATCTAAATAGATAATATAAATTGGAAGTGGGTTTATATTTGTTTAAAATTCTACATATATAACGAAAAAAGAAGTTTGGAAGAGAGATCATACGATGAAGAAGTCTTTAGGACTAAGAATGTTATGATTGCTTAATTAGTATTAGTACCCCGTCTAAAGTATCAACTCTTCAACTAGCTTCTGCTGCAACCAAGCTAAGTCCAAGCATCCAAAACTATTAACCTGTGTTGAATATAGTTAAATATAGTGAAAACCCTAGACGATTAATTGCAATTAATTTTACATGCCATGTTGTAATTTTAACCATACCTCGACTTGAATAGTGTGCATGAGCCTCTCATTGACTCTTGTGGTGAGAGAGCTGATAACTTCAAGCCCTTGCTCCTGAAGTGCCTCAAGCACTCTTGAGAGTGGCAAAGCTTCGGGACCTGACGAGTTGCTGCTCACAGCCACTTCGAAACCGCTCACGCATGGTTGCACCATCACACTCGCCGGATACGACTTGCCTAATTCGGATCCAGTTCTTGCTGGATCCGGACTCGATTTATATGCCTGACATGTCTCTCTGCTTAGCTCGTCTCTTCTTGCACTAAGTTCTTTAACCCGTGTTTCCGTGTCCTTAATGAAATTCACCGCTCCGTTTACATGATCCGAAACAGCTCTCTTCCCCTAAAAATTCAAGGAAAAAGAAAAGACTTATTCATAACCCTAAAAGCCAAATCCTACCAAATCTTGGTTTCTTGTTAGAAAAATAGTATACGGAAAATAATATATTTGAGAAAAAAGTGAATAAGAATATGAACCTTAATGTATTGGAGAGGTAGGTGAGTACGAAGCGAAGCAAAGAGTATAGCCATCTCTTGTCTTCTCTGGCGTTCGATGTCGCGATGGAGAAGCTTCTTTTTCTTCTTACCGTCATCCCTTTCATGGGGCTTATCGGACCGGCCGCTGCTGCCACCTTCGCCAGCTGAGCCAAATGGTCTCTGTCTCTGGTATGGATCCATAGTTTGACACTTTGAGCTATAACAATGCCAGATCTCTTTAGGATCTTGTGGTTGTGTCTTATAATAATTTGATTATAATTGTATTGTTTACTGGTTAGCTTTTTTTATATTGTGAAGGATGGTGCCTTAAAGAAACGAATAGTTCTATCTGTCTCCTTAGGTGAAATGGAGGACCATTATTTATAATATATAAAATACTACTAATTACGAAGACCAAATAATGCAGCTTCCAGAATTGCCTTTTTAACACAAGTTTTTCTACGAAATTTGATTTTTAGCTATAACTTTTTGGGGGGATGAGCCTAGCTAGGTATGAGTCCTTGGCCCATTTTAAAAACATTTTATAGTTGATTTGATTGGTAAATAGTTTAACCTCTTCAAAGAAACTAGGTATCAATGGTGTTTATATCATATTCATTCTGAAAGGAACTGACTTTCTTTGTCAAACAATATGTAATATACATAATCGAATTTGGATTGTAATACAATAGCAATACTATAATACAAACCACTAAGCTATTTGGTTTAAACTGATTTTAAACAAAAAAAACTCTTGTTAATGATTTTAACATCAAAACTATATTTACAATATAAATTCTTTTACCGAAAAATTACAAAAAAAAAGAGAAGTGTAAAAAATAAGATAAGAGAAAAAATTAAATGATCTAACTATTGATATAAATTAATTAGAAAATCATACGGAACAAAAGAGTTTAAAATGATAATAACCGGATATAAATAAATGGTAATACTCTTCTCTATTTTTTATTAGCGAGATTAAATTTATAAATTATAAGAAACTTTTTCCTTGACAATTATTTAAGTAAAACTATCTTTAGTCTTCTAAATGAAACCAAATGTCAAATGATTGTTTCGTATTGTTTTCTATAAATATTAGTGAGTTCATACTCTAAAGAAAAAATCATGTTACGCATAAAGTATTTTACCATCAAATATCAG
>CAJHQQ010002121.1:0-72273 GCA_905132885.1 Moricandia moricandioides
AGAGACACTTAGTAAACTGTTATATCAATATAATTAGGTTGAATTCTACTAATGTTACTCCATTTTCAGCAATTGAATCAATTCCACTGAAAATTTCAACTACTGTGTTCCATCAAGAAAGTTGTAGTTTGGGAAAAACATAATAGCCTCCAAATTGTTTAAAAATTGTCTATAAAACGAAAAGTTCCAATGGTTAAGAATTCAAAGTTCCAATAAATTTTTGTTGTTATTGTTGTTTGCATTGATTCGATATATTTTCGACCATTACTTGCGAGAGACAAAGCATATGTGCCCCATGACTCACTTGTCCAAATATCCCCCATCAATTATTAATTTTATTTACTTTTACTATTGTAAATTCACCAATATTCAAATATAATTAATTATTCTTTGGTAATATGGTGTAATTAGCCTAAACAGCTAATCTAAGCGTCTACAAACCCCACACGTTAATGTTTGAGTGAGTTGTTGACAAAAAGAGCCAAAACCATTTCATCGAGCTTATCTCTTTCTTATAATCCAGATCGAGCTTAAGGCATCAAATGTTTATAAACTGCATCGCATCGTAGTTAATAACAACAAAGATATCTACATATACTTATGTATTTATGATTTTTAAAAAGGCAAATGACTCAAATAGTTTAATTTGAAGTTTTTGTCACAAAAATAGACTTTGAGAGAAAAATTATCAAATTAGACCTTTTATTTTGAAAATTTTAATTTTTTAATTTTTTTGAAATTTTTAAACTTCAACTCTAAAACCCTCACCTCATAACTTTAAACCCTAAATTTAGATTAGTTAACCCAAAGGTATAAATATATATTTACATCCTTTAATAAAATCTATTTTGGTTATTTTTTTCTTTGAGTGTTATTTTAGGACAAAATTTTTTTAGATCTATTTTGGTTTTTATCTCTTTTTTTTATAATATTGCAGCGCATTTGTTTCATATGTTGCTATTTGGACTCTAAACTTCAACTTTGCAAAACTAATTGACTACTATTTAGTCGAATTAAAATGGAGCTAATCACTCTAAGTATAAACACATTAAATTAAGAGCAAATCTATTAAATAGACTTTTTTGAAGTTTTTTGTCACAAAAATAACACTAAAAAAATGATCAACATTTTTATTTTAAAATTTTTAATAGATTTAAAATTTTATTTAATTATAAACTTCACCTCCAAAACCCAACCCTATAACTCTAAACCCTAAATTTAAATTAATTAACTCAAATGGTATAAATATATATTTACACCCTTTAATAAAATTTATTTTAGTAATTTTTTTCATTAAATGCTATTTTGGAGACAAAAAAAATTTTAAATTCATTTTGGTCTTTATCTCTTTAAATTAATCCCAGGAAAATATTACTCTAATTAAATTTATTTTAGAATATTCTATTGGTAAGCTCTAACAAGGTATCTCCAAAATATATAAAATAATATTAATTAAAATATTATTTGGACAAAAGAGTTAGAACTTCAATTGAACAGTTCCTCATTTGCGTTTACGTTCACCAGTGAGATTGGTCTAAGAACGCACTTATATATACAATATTAATAATTGATTTTAATATTCAAAATTATTTTAATTTTTTAATTAAAATATCGAAAAACGTTTATGACCGTTTTTTTTTCGTACCTGTTGATCTTAAACTATAATGACTTTTGCATTGTACACCAGTTTTATGAAGTAATGCCTAACAAAGCCAGCGAGTAATTCCTGAAGCTTATTAACTGGCTCTTGACCTAGATAAATAGGTGAATACATCTGACTCTGTACTGAAAAAGCGTATCATCTTTTACAAAATATAATTGTTTATCTGCATTTGAAGACATCTTATACAAAGAAATTTTGTTTTTTGTAATTAGTGGCTCACTTGCATCAGTCTTTCTTTACAGCTAGTGGTAACATCCCCTGACAAGAAAACCTAATTATCCTGTTTAATTATAATGGTACCAGTTAGGTAAAGTAGAAAAATATATAAATAAAAGATTAATTTGTAAAGTAATCAACCGAAATGGCTTCGTGTATTCATGAAGCCTAAACAAGAAATGTTGAGATGTACTATACAAGTTACTGAGCTTACCAAAAGTTACTACAAATTGCAATTCTTATTACATTCCATTATCTTTTTAAGTAAACATCCTTGTCCAACACTAACTAACTCCCCCTAAATCACATGTGTTGTACATACCTTCTCGGCCTACATATATGAACTCTATCCCAAGGTTTTAGCCACACAAAAGACAGAACAAGCCATTACCTCTATTCCATCAATATACCTAGATGGAAGGCTTGAAAATTCCTAATCAAGAAATTCATATAAAAATTGACGATTCAGTATCGAGCAGTAAAGAGAGAAACACTGACCTCGCTCATGCCAACCCCGTTGTTCTGATGTTTGTTTTGAGTAGTCTCCATGCAGGATATTTCAGAATAAGCCTCTCTCTCTGCAGCCAAGCTCTACTGTGGAAGATAATGGTCGCACCTCATTCACCAAGCATGTCCCATTTGCAAAGCAATATCTCGTCTATGGCGTTCCATCTCTTGTGGTACCTAGCACTTGCAACACAAGTGTCACTCTGTGTTTTGTACGCGTTGAAGTGTTTTTTCTTCTTTGACATGGTGAAGGAAGAGTTCTCACATTATATTGGAGTGAACTATCTTTACGCTCCATCCATCTCATGGCTTATCTTGCTTCAATCAGCTCCGATGATGGAACCACAAAGCATTCAGTATCAGACATTATTCTCGGTGTTTGCTCTTTCTGTCTTGGCCCTCGACACAAAGCTTTATGGACAATGGTTCACAACAGAGAAAAGGTTTCTGTCGATGATGGCAAACCCGGCAAGCCAAGTATCAGTAATAGCAAACCTAGTGGCTGCAAGGGGAGCAGCAGAGATAGGCTGGATGGAGTGTGCTCTATGCTTGTTCTCGCTAGGCATGGTTCACTATTTGGTTATATTTGTTACTCTTTATCAACGCCTACCTGGTGGTAAGAACTTCCCAACCAAACTGAGGCCAGTTTTCTTCTTGTTCTTTGCTGCTCCAGCGATGGGAAGTCTAGCTTGGAACTCCATTTGTGGAACTTTTGATCCTCTAGCTAAAATGTTGTTCTTTCTTTCGCTCTTCATCTTCATGTCCCTGGTAAGTTTACAACACACCAAGAAACAAAAAATCAAAAGATGAGATCGTATGACAAGACAATTAACCTTTTTTTTTTAATTAAAATTGTCAGGTCTGTAGGCCAAATCTTTTCAAGAAGGCAATGAAAAGATTCAATGTCGCATGGTGGGCTTACTCCTTCCCCATTACCTTTCTTGCTTTAGACTCAGTTCAGTATGCGCACAATGTGAAAGATCAGGTCTCTTCTGGAATGATGCTTATCTTCTCATCTTTCTCCGTTTTGATCTTCCTTGGTGTGATGGTACTGACAGCAGCAAACAGTAATAGACTAATCAGACGTAATCCTGTCCTTGGTTCTGTAACTAGGCCAAAAGACAAGCAAAGCCATCTCGGCTCAGTGCGGCTACTTGTTAACCGAAGGCAAACCTAGTCTGCTGCAGCTTTTCCAAATGATTGCTTCTTCATAGCTTCTGTGCCCTTCCTTCTTCTGCATTACTCTCCCACTGTAATGATGCAACCAGTTTTAACACGACAGAAGACTAAGTTTCATGTTTGGAACCCAAACCTCAATTTAAGTTATAAACCCTTAATAACCCCAATTTCAGTTGATAAAGCCTTAATAACCACTTTAATTGTATCTTTTCTATTAATTTAGAGTCTTATTTTTATCTACTTATAAATAGTCTAGGATGGACCATTGCATTTAAATAGGTTTATTATTTTTACTTTTACCTAACTTAATTATTATTAAATATATACAATAGCCTAAAATTAAGGAACTAAATAACTATTCTATTGTTTTAAAAATAATCAATTCTGGTTATATTAACACTAAATTTGAATAACCAATCAATTATGTTTTATTTACTAATATAGAAATAAGTATATATGCCTACAAATTCATATAGGGCAATTTGCCAAATATGACTCAAAACTTGACTTTAAATGCAAAAGTATACTCAAACATCAATCAAATGCAAAACTAACCCAATAGCCTTGTGAAATTACAACCAGACCCTTATGACCAAACAAAAAAATAGAATATATTTTGAAGAATATAACCCTCGGAAGTCTTCTGAGTTTGTAGAAATCGTCTGGACGACTTAACTTTAAGTCGTCTGGAAGACTTCCACGAGATGTCGTCCAGACGACTTCCAGGAAGTCGTCTGGTATAGTTGATCATAAAAATAATTTATAAATTTTATAAAAAAATATTTTTCAGGCGAACAAATTGAAATCATGTAATTATAAATATTTTTAAATGATATATATTAATATATAGTAAAATTTAATTATTTTCAAGATAGAGAATATAATAAGTCATGGCATTCTTTGGTTTAGGGTTTGGTAACATATGTTGTAGTATTGTTGTATTCTTAGGGTTTAGTTTTCTGAAAGCTCAAATTTTTGTTTGAAAAATTATTTTTTTACTATTTGTGTTTATTTTTGTGTATATTAAACATTTTTAAGTTAAATATGATTTTAATGAGCTGTTTAGTTAGTTAATTAAGTTTAGGGTTTATTTAGGGTGTAGACGACTTACCTGGAAGTCTTCTAACGAATAATATTTACGGGGTGAAGACTTAAGTGTTCTCGTGGTTTTTACCTATACGACTTTTAGGAAGTCGTCTGATGTGGTTTTTACCTCAGACGACTTCCAGGTAAGTCGTCCATACCGGACCGACCTTTCATTTTACAATTGTACATTAAACTGGAAGTCGTCCATACCGGACCGACCTTTCATTTTACAATTGTACATTAAACTTAACTTGATAATTTACCGTACATATAAATACTATTTTTTCACTGTATGTAGAAAAAAACACGAAACCCTAGCACCGTTTCTCTCTGAAGCGATTTCGAAAGCGAATCTTGTTTTTCCATTGAATCTCCCTTTTCCGTCGTTCTCACCGCCTCTAATCTCGCTTTTTGCAACGAATCTCGCTTCTCCTTCACGACGAATCTCGTTTCTCCTTCATAACTAACTAACCATCCGCCTTTTTTTTAAGATCTGAAACTACGTCGCCGGTAACTAAAGTTGTAGTCTTGATTTTTGCAGATCTGTAACCGCTGGTATTGCATAACTTCCCCGACTGTAAGTCATCCATTTTTTTATTTATTTTCATTTTTCGGGGTTTGCGTCCTCTCATTCTAGTGAAAGACTACTCAGAAGACTTCCTGGAAGTGGAAGATTCATAGAAGACTTCCGGGAAGTCTTACACTCTGTAAGACTTCGTAGAAGACTTCCAGGAAATCTTCCAGGTGTAAGAGTTCGTAGAAGACTTCCCGGAAGTCTTTGAGAGTGTAAGAGTTTGTAGAAGACTTCTGGGAAGACTTCGAAGTCTTCCCAGAAGTGTTATACTCTGGAAGACTTTTTGGAAGTCTTCTGAGAAGTCTTACACTCTGGAAGACTTCCTGGAAGTCTTCTGAAGTCATCTCGCTAAAACTGACATGCAAAGAATATGAATTTTGATATGTTGGTTATTGATTTTTTTGCAGACCGGAAAATGGATTTACCAGAACTACCGCAGAGGATATATACATTAGGGGAAGAGCCAATTCCCGTCAAAAGTATTTCCTATCATACAGATGATTTGAAATTGCTTAATGCTATAAGGCAAGCTCTACATGATGACGAATATGAGGAGTTGAAGGACTCGAAGTTGGGAGTGTTCATCAAATTCAAGGAGCTAAATTTTGGATGGGCATCAAAGCTGGTACATAATATTCTCAGTTTCCAGCTTGACATTAAGAAGAAGTATGAGCTCTGGAGTCTCGTTTGTCTAGAGCCACTGAGGTTTTCGCTGATAGAGTTTGAACACCTCACTGGTTTGAACTGCGATTACATCGAGGACCTGGAAAATCCGAGGTGTGAGGTAACGAAGGAGATGTCTTCTTTCTAGGAGATGATGGGAGTTGATGTCGATGCAAAGACTGGACTCGGGATGATCGAATGCGGCTCCGATACCTTGCCATATTCACTAGATTCATTGAGGGGAGAAAGTACTCAACAACTACAAGGGCTAGTCTAGCAAGGCTAGTGATGAACTTGGAAGAATTTGAAAATTATCCATGGGGGAGAGTGGCATTTCAAGGTGCTGATAGACTCTATGAGGAGAAAAGATTTGACAAAGACTTACACTGTTGATGGCTTTGTACAAGTTATCCAGGTGTGGGTATACTATGCTCTACCAGAATCGGTTGCCAATTATGGGAATCCCATACCAAACAAACCGTCTCCACCGCTGCTGACTTACAAGGGTGGCAAAGGACGCATATGTATTAAAGAGGCCATCAGCAGACAGGTATTTAAAAGTCACTCCCTAAGACTTGGGAAAAGACTTATAGTCTTCCAGACGACTTAAAGTTATATCGTCTGAGAAGACTTAACTTTAAGTCTTTTGTTAATCCATCAAATATCTAAGTTGATATCTTTTATTTACTGCAGCCTAGCGTAATCAACTTTGTGGAGAAGGATTTTGAGGACATAACTAGACCCATATCTAAGTACAAATATCTAAGCTCTTGGCATGTCATTTCCTCCGCTCTTTTGTTATAAAAACGTCAGCGCTATCAGGGAGAAGATGGCTTGGAATATATTTAAAGAGACCCCTGACTCCCATAAGAAAGAGAAAAAAGACAATGATGAGAACTTCACAACTTATGAGCCGTGATTATGTATGCTTTTGTTTGTAGTTAATGCTTTTGTAACATTATCTTTTGTATAGTGAAATTTTTTTAATTGCAAATTTCCTAGTTATAAAAACATCATAAACAAATGTCGTCTGTGACGCAGACAAACTTCGTGACAGTCGTTTGTGATGCAAACGACTGTCGCGAAGGTCGTCTGCGTCACAGACGACTGTCATGAAGGTCGTCTACCTCAAAAGTTATAAAAACATCATAACACAGAAAGTTCATAAAACAAATGACTTAATAGAGATAAGTTCATGCCACATAAAGTTCACAAAACAAATGTCTTAACAGAGATAAGTTCATGCTTCACAGAAGACTGTCGCGTAGGTCGTCTACGTCACAGACGACTGTCTCGAAGGTCATCTGCGTCACAGACAACTGTCGCGTAGGTCGTATGCGTCACATACGACTGTTACAAAGGTCTTCTTCCTCACAAGTTATAAA
Organism: Moricandia moricandioides; assembly: GCA_905132885.1. NCBI lineage: Eukaryota > Viridiplantae > Streptophyta > Magnoliopsida > Brassicales > Brassicaceae > Moricandia > Moricandia moricandioides. The sequence goes on from CAJHQQ010002121.1 coordinate 7,274, forward strand.
AACATCATAACACACAAAGTAACAAATGACTTAACAGAGATAAGTTTATGCCACAGAAAGTTCACAAAACAAATGTCTTAACAGAGATAAGTTCATGCTTCACAGAAGACTGTCGCGTAGGTCGTCTGCGTCACATACGACTGTCACGAAGGCTGTCACAAAGGTCGTCCAGTAGACTGTCCCGAAGGTCCTTCACTTTTGTTCTTACAATGTGTATGTGTATGGCCAGTTTCTTTGTAGGTTGAGCATCTATAAACCTTGTGTTGCTTCTAGGGTTTGCGTCCTCTCATCCTGGATAGCTCCAACCAAGATTGCCATCTTGATTTCTTCTGTCTCCCCGGACCACGCTTTACTTGCGGAGGAAGGCATGTGCGTGCCTCAACTTGTTGTCCAACACAAGGATATATATTATGTGAGTATCCTACACACACATGATCCTTTGAGCAGAGCGAGCACACAAGTGTGGAGACATGGAAACCAGCATATGTTCCAGCTGCTATAGCATGAGAGCAAGGTATTTTCTCGATTGCATAGACACCACAATCACACTTTCCATGTTCCAAATCAACAACACAATCTCTTTTGCCACATTTTACAAAGTATCGCCATCCACCAATTGGTTGGACATACATGTTATCAGCCATCTCCGAACGAATAGCAAGTAAGTATTCAACTCTCCGACTATGCTGAGTTGTGAGACTCAAAGCATCTTCTCTCCTTTTCCAATACCACATTCCTAGATTCTCCCTTATGAACTCCAACAGGAACTGAATAGGAAATCCTCTTGCTCGCTTCAGTGCAGAATTAATAGATTCAGCGATGTTGCTCGTTTTTAAGTTGTACATGTCTCCTCGACAATGAACCCTTAAACATAGGGTTACGTCAGCATCTTCCAAATACGTTTCAAGTTCATGGTTTGCACTCCGTATCTCATCCATGTACCGGTTAAAATCATAAACTGTATGAGCATAAGCAGCCCCTTTTACCAAGTACAACAGATGCTTCCCTTTATACTTTTGAACAATGTTCTGTTGCAGGTGATAATAACATATTCCTCGGGTTACCCAAGGAAACACCTTATCACATGCATTTTTAATGCTTGTGTGTCGGTCCGAGACTATCACCAGAGAATACTGATCAGATATACAACTCCTCAATTTTGTAAAAAAGCATTCCCAAGAATCGTCATTTTCAGCATCTACGATCCCAAAAGCCAAGGGAAATATCTGAAAATTTTCATCTTGTGCGGTTGCAACTAACATAACACCTCCATACTTCCCACTTAGGTGAGTCCCATCCACCATGATGACCCTTCTCTGATACTGAAAATCTTGAATAGAAACTCCAAAAGAGAGAAATAGATACGTAAATCTGTTATGAGAATCAAGTTCTATACCAATGATAGAACCCAGATTTGCTAATGAGATTTGCTCCAAATATGAAGGCAATCGCTCATACCCATCTTGTGCTGATCCTCTCACCAATTCTTGCGCATATTACAATGCTCTATATGAAGTGGTGTAATCAAGTGTCATGCCAAACATGTTCTTCATTGCATCTTTGATATGATGCGGATTTAACCCATCAATGATTCCAACTCGATTTATGAAAAGCCTACCAACATACTTCGGAGTACAATGCTTCCGCTGAACCAGTCGATCTGTCACAGAACATGTATGAGTTTCCACATACTTGGTGACCCAAAACGTTTTTGTCCCATGTTTCACACTCGCTCTGATCTTCCATCCACAACCATTAACACGAAAGTTTGCCACAAGTACAGTTTTTGTTGACTTGTATATTCTGAAGGACAACTTAAGCTTCACCGCTGTCAACCGCAACTCTGACAAAAGTGCATCCTTACTAACAAAACTCTGGTTGGCATAGATATTGTTAGCATTTGAGCTTTCTTCTTCACTACCATGTGTCCCTTTGAAATCTTCAAAACACATATCATCTTCTTGTTCCTTATCCTCATCTTTAACTTTTTCATACTCAGTGTAATCCTCACCATCATCGACCACTTCAGCAACATCAGGGATATCAACATCCCCCCCCCCCTCATCATTTTCATTTTTAGCCAAATTATCATCATCTTCATCCCCTTCTTTATCTTCTTCCCGTTGATCACCTTCATCATCTTCTTCCCCTTCCCCTTCATCTGAAACCGTTCTCATCATTCTAAGGCTTAATACACAAAGACGTACTTTATAAGTTTTAGTTATCTCGAGCATGTTCTGAACTTGTCTATCACTTGTAACATGAATAGGAGGGGTGTCTGGAGCCATCTGTTGCATCATTGCTTCTGGTAATGAGTAGGTTAACTCCAAAACCTCTTTTTTCATGTCCAGGTTAAAATCATCTTCAGCCACTTCAACAAGTTCAATATGTGTCGAACCTTCTCTCAAAAATAACATTCTCGTTCCTTTGGAATTATGAACCACAAAATTCCAAGAATCATCTTTCAACAATCATTCTCCATACACTACAGGTAACTGATGCATCATCTGAAAAATTCAAATTAAAACACATTAGTAAACATAGAACATCAACTTTAATAAACATGAATGTCGTCCAGAAGACTTACTAGTAAGTCGTCCAGAACTTACCCGAAAGTCGTCCAGACGACTTACACGGAAGTCGTCTGGTCAATGCAGAGGTTAGTTTTGCAATTGACTTTTACATGTATTTATAGAGATGACTTATCTAGAAGTCGTCCAGTTTTCTTTGTAAACAAAAAAAAACTCAAAAGTACCACATAAGACCTCCCCGTAAGTCGTCAAGGATAAACATGTTAGTTTTGCATTTGACCAAATTGTGTCAGAAATTTGACTTTTTCCAGACAAACTTACTTGTAAGTCATTTGGATTAAAAAATTAAATTTAATATTAACTAGAAGACTTATATGTAAGCCGTCTCGGGTTATTTTTGCAATTAAAAAATAAAACTTAAATATTTAGTTTTACTCAGACGACCTACGAGTAAGTCGTCCGTCAGATGACCTATGCTGAAGTCTTCCAGAAATTGTTTCTGATATTCTGGTCAAACCTTGGATATCACAGAAGACTTCCATGTAGGTCTTCTGACGGACGACTTATATGTAGGTCTTCTGAGTAAAATTAAATATTTAAGTTTAATTTTCTAATTGCAAAAGTAACCTTAGACGACTTACATATAAGTCATCTAGTTAATACTATTTTTTTTGTTTAATCCAAATGACTTACATGTAAGTCGTCCGGAAAAAGTCAAATTTCTGACACAATTTGGCCAAATGCAAAACTAACCTATTTATCTTAGACGACTTACGGAGAGGTCTTCTGTGGTACTTTTGAAATTTTTTTATTTACAAAGAAAACCAGATGACTTCCAGATAAGCCGTCTCTAAAAATACATATAAAAGTTAATTGCAAAACTAACATCTGCATTGACCAGACGACTTCCGTGTAAGTCTTCTACGTCCAGAAGACTTACACGAAAGTCGTGTAGGCGAACAATGTGGGAAAAAATTGATTTCATACCTTAAATTAGTGAGATAACTTCACTTCCTTAGCACACAGAACTCTTTTCCAAGCACACAGAAGCTTAAAAGAAATCAACCCACCAAGAACCTTAAGCTTGAATCAAAATTTTGAATTTGTAAGATGAATATAGAGAGAAAGTGAAAAAAATTTAGTTTTTGAGCCTAAGAAATGAGATAAGAGGATTCAAAACAATTTTTTAGGTGCATTAAGAGATTCAAATTGGTTGTTCATGGTGGTTGGTGTATTGATGGCAATGACATTATTGTAAATACTTGATGAAGATGAGGATGATAGAGTATAATACTCATTTTCGAAAAAAAAAATAATGACATTTTCGTGAATAATCAGAACTTTTAGGGTGAATAGGGCAAATAAAAATTTCAAAAAAAAACATGGGCTAGTTTTGTGTTTGATTTCAATTTTTGAGTTATTTTTGAAATACATGTAATCCATATAAATATAAATTGTACTTTAACCCAAATGCAAGAAATAAATTCCTCAAAACTTTCACTAAATACATAATATAACTCTTATAGATAGAGTATTAAAATTAGATATATATATATATATATATATACACACATGTATAAATATTTGATAAAATAAATATTAATAATTAGTTACTATGAATATTTAATGATACAATGGAACATATTATTATTGATATTTTTATGAGTATATTTTTACTAACTATTTCAACAAATATGTAAAATCTTTATCAAAAATAAAACTAAGTGAAAAATATAAAAGACACTTTAAGTTAGGTTTGGACCTTGGAATACGTGTTAGATATTTTAAATTTTGGTTCTAATTTATATTGTATCCTAGTCTCATTATATTAAATTTGTAAGTACGAATCAAATTCAGATATAACGTATTGGTTTTGGTTCTAATTTGTACCTCATCCTAAAATTCATAAAGTAACCATATATCATTCACATTTGGATTATATTGGTTGGGTTTAGATATATCCAAAGTTAAATCCAAAATTTAAAAGCAAAACATAAGAAGTAAATACTTATTTATATAAAATTGAATATTTAAAGTACTTATTTAAAACCTAATATTTATTTTTAGACATCATTTCAAAAAATATAGAATTGAATATTTGAATACATATTTACATTTGTGATTATTTAGATATTCAGACAGGTGGTTTGGATTTTTTTCGGGGTTTTCAGCTTTTGGGTTACCCATTCGGGTTCGGCTAATAACATTTCGTATCGTATATGTTTTGTACCATCCTACAAGACTCATTCTGGTATTTTTGACATTTTAGATTGGGTATGTACGGATCAGATTTTTTGGTTTGGGTTCGGTTTAGACTTGAGGTTACATATATTATGCCCAAGTTTAATTCAAATAAAACAATATATAAATTTTCATCGAAAAATCATCCGCACTTTAGAACGGGTTAAAATATAGTTATTGATTCAATCAAAGGTCCTAAATATAAAATTCTCTGTAACAAACTCAAATGCGACAGCTAAAAGTGCTTAAGTGAAGAGTAACTTGGTGAGTAAGTCGGACGAACAATAAAATATATATTTAATTTTATTTTAGTCTCTTTTGTAATCCAAGTTTATTTGGCTTCCCTAAAACGTTACTTTTTTTTTATAATTTTTTAGCCACAACAGTAAAGATTAAAAGAAATAAGTTTCTCTATATATTCTTTCTTGTCTATATTCTTCCTACAATCTCTTTATTTCTCTCTATTATTATTCACCCTATTCAAGTTGTTTCTGTTGAGTTTTACAGCTTCGAGAATCTGATGTTTAAGGTATCTGTAATGCGAACAATTGTCTTGGTGATTGAATTTGTTATTTATCTATGTTTCCTTTTTGTATTTTGATCCATTGAATTCTTTGCATTTCGCATCATATTTTTTCGGTAAGTTTCTCTTTCTTTATTGATTCTTCTTTTCTGCGTTTCCGATCTTACAAGTCTTTTTGTCTTTTGATTTTAGTTGCTATCTTGTCATGGTGCGTCCGAATATTACCATTCCCAACCTTCCACAGAGGGCGGCCGAGTCTACCAAGAGGAGAAGGCTCAGGCTGCTCAGGATGCATCAGCTCAGAGGTTGACTCCCAATATGAAAGCTCAGGAGATGGTTCCTGAAATAGCTGGTGGTATGTCGGCTTCTTCCGAGGCCATGGGCCTAATTCTCTGGTGGAGGCCGTGTCTCTCAAATATCCCTGGGGGATTCAAGGGAGCCTGTTACGACGGTTGCGCCCTTGATGCCGCCTCTGCATCCTCCACCTACTCCAATTTCCATGGGCTCTTTGACGGAGTCCGTGGCGACAAAGGTTGATACATAGGCCACTTGTTGTTTTTTTGGAGAGGCAAGATCATGGCGCCTTAGTTTGTAGGGATTCGAGGGATTTTCCGAGCCTAAAAATATGCGTACATGTTCCGACAAAGAGCATTGGTTGGACACTCCTGGTTCTAGGAGTTGTGGTACTGTTGTCTTGAAGAGACCTAGGGCAGATGATGGGCTGAGCTCTTGAGTCTTTGCGTTGGTTTCTGCTTAAAAAGGTGAGTATGCCATTTCCTTCAAGTTTCGGACAATACTCCCTTTCTTGATGATCATAATTTTTGTGTGCCCCTTCACCGTTAGATTTTCCTGGATTAATTTTGAAGAGAAGATGTTTGTTGGCAACGACATCTATGAGCGTGTTTGCCGGTCTAACGCTTTGGTAGTTGTTGTTTTTTTGTTTCTTACTTTTTTGGTATGGCAACTGCTTCTTTGCGTTTTTAAACTGTTTTGGTTTGTTTACAACATATAGTTTGGGTGAATCTTAACCACTCTTTCTACGAGTACAAGATCTGAGAAGCTCAGGGAAATATGTTAGTGGCAGAAAAGGAGGTCTTTCAATGTAAGAATGCATTGACGGTGGAGCGTGCCAAGAACCAAGAGGTGTACACTCCTAACATCGCTATGGAGGGCAAGTTTAAGCAATTGAAAGTCGTAGATAAGAAAAAAAAATGAGAAGATCAAGGAAATTGGAGCTTTGGAATCTAGTCTTAAAGCTTGCATCAAATAAATAGAGTGGGCAAGGGAAGAGGCTAGGAGGCAGATTAATGAGAGGCCAATCTCATAAAGGATAAATCATATGTATGTTGGGAGAAAGAACAACTTGAAAATCGGCTCGAGCTGGCGCAGAGGACTCATGACGAGGACCTCCAGAGGCTGATTGTGGCGAAGGGGATCCGAAGGGTTAATAGGAGAGTTCGTCGATGTTGGATAAGCTTGAAATAGAGATTATCTATAAGTCCTAGATATTTAGGAGTTATCTAAATATCCTATGTTTAGAAGGATTAGGACTTAGAGTTATATATATAGAGATGTCAAAGTGTGGCATCCTATTGTCATTGAGAGGCTTTAGATTAGTTTTGAGAGGATTTTCTAAAGCATTGAGTTATTAATAAGAGAGCAAATTCATATTAAAGTTTGAGTTCTTTATTAAGTTTAACTACAGTCGAGTGGTGTTCACAAAGTACAAGATGCATTTCGATGATTAAATGAGAAAGAGATATGATAAATAAGATATCTTAACTTCTTGAACGTGTTAAACCTGACCTATTGCTAATTACATCTCAATTCTACTAATATTTGGTGCTTTTTACATTATGTTCTCAAATTGGATAAATCAGCAAGTCAAGCCAATGAGAAAAATAACATATATATATATATATATATATATATCAGCAAAATCCTTTTGTTTATAATTTCCACTTTCTTGTTGGAAATATTAATCTCTTCATCACGTGAAAGAGACACCCTTAAATTTCGTCTGCCCTACTGAAATTTGAAAAATCTAAAAGTTTAGTGTAAGATGTTTTGTGTTTGCGGTGAGACGTGGACCTGTGGTGTGTTCGTCCCACGTAGTAGCCTCCATATATACACACACAGACCTAATAATTAAGATATATGAATTTAGATTCTTTTGGGATGAATCCAAAATTTTATTATCTATATCTGGATATGGGCACCACGGATATCCTATTTTTGGAGCGGATATCGGATCCGGATCCCAGATAATAAGTTCTAGACCTATGATTAATTATTAATAATAGCATTAGATGCTTTGAAAGTTGAAAATTTAGGGTTTCTAAAATTGTTTTATCGTTTGGTGTAATCATGTACTTCTCCAACGTTAGAGTACTTCAGTATCGTTAAACATTTTCTAACTTTATTTTTAAATACTTTTGACCGACGCTAGAGGTTGCATTGACTAATATATATGAGATTTATCTACTAAATCAATAAAATTTAAATCAGAATGTAACGTCAGATCATCCATGGTTAATGGGTCTCCCACGCTCATTGCATGTATCGCATTTCGTACGACAGTCTTATTTACTGATCATGCAATCACCACATGACATTTTGCAGTGCCTTGAACTCACTCACACGATACCACGAATGATTTTCCGATAGCTCATTCATCCTTCCACTAATCCAGCTAAAGCACGCTTAACCCTTGAGTTTTAAATGGATGTGCGACTCAAAAGGTAAGTACACTTTGGTGACATAGGTAGCCAAATCAGTTATATTAAGCCATTCATCATATACCAGAAATCGAGATGTTACAATTCATCCCTACTCACAGAGCGCAACGTCCTCATTGCGCACCATGGCCGGTGTCAAAACACCTCTCGATTCAGAACTAAAATGGCTAAATAGACATCTCACACCCTCTCACTCGGCCTGTGGGCCCCGATCCATGCAATGGACGGTGCGTTAATTTTTCGGTGGCCCAAAATTCTTGTTTACTGACATTGCAATCACCACATGACCTTTTCGTGGATTTGGCCTCACTCACACGATACCGTGAATGACTTTCGATAGGTTACTCATCTTTCCAATACTCCAGCTAAAGCACAATTAACCTTGGAGTTCTAAAGGGATGTCTAGCTAAAAAGGTAAATGCACTTTAGTGACATATGTAGACAAATTGATTCCATTATCCCTTTATCATATACCACTAATCGGGATGTTACACGGAATGTCACTCGTTTTGATTGCTTTCTTAAAGTAACACATTTCCAACTTTGATAAACTCTATGCTCTGAGACAATGCCTTCTCCAAGATATCTATGATCCAATACGAAATAAAAAAACGAGCCCTTAATTAATAATTATAAATTCAATCCATACAAACTCAAGTTTATAATAAGAATTACAATATCCTTAAACTAGTTAAACTATATGAGTTTTAAAAAACAACTCTTCTTTCATATTTCCTGCAAAATCACGAATCAAAATTTCATAATCAAGGTTTTCTTCGTATAATTTTCAGTTGACAACATAGCCAAACCATATAATATTCAGTTGACCACAAGTAAGATTTTATCAACTTTAGCTTTGAAAAGCTTCTCTCGGCTTAGGAACTGAAAATGGGATTGTAAACAATACTAAATAAACAATCCATATATTTGGATAACCCTTTTTTGCCTCCTCAAAAACTCTCTTCCTCGTTCAAAACAACACTATAATCAACAACTTGGTCTGACTCTTCATCAAAATGAATTTTTTTTTTAATAAAGTGCTTCCTTTTACATGAAAAATGGGTTAAATACCAATAGCAACTGAAATTTTCATTCGTAATATGTACAATGATTCATATCACGTAGATAATATGGCTTTTCCTCTCTCAATATTTATGGGAATTTATAGTTGTATGAATTGACCAAAGTTATATGGATTTGAGTTATTATAAAGTGAAATCATTTTTAGAGAAAAAGATATTATTTCTTTTAGTTTTTGGTTGGTATTTAACCCAAATTCATGTTTTATTTCCTTTCTATATATGGAAGATAAGTTTCAGACCTGATGACGGAAATTAATTAGTAATTCTTGAGCGAGCTTAGTTAGTCTTAGGTCTCTTAGAAAATTCAGAGGATGTTGAAGATGTATGATCAGAGGAGAACTGAAATAATTCATAAAGTGCGATATAAACTAATAAACAGAGAAGGGTATGACATGGAGTCATTTGGACTGTTCTTCAAGTCGTCGAAATTTGATGAAGCTTTACCTTGTATCAGACTAAGAGAAAGATTAGAAAAGAAGTAATCGACCTTATGCAATAAGAGGGATTGATTTCTTTACTGAAGAACAGAAAAGGAAAGTTTCTAGTTTGTAGATCGTTGGCTCTAGCATTTCCTCTAATGTGTAAAGAGGGGGTTGGCATCGGATGTGCTAAAAGACACACTGAAAGAGATTTTCGCTAAGGGAGTTTTCGTAAGTCCAAGTAAGGAGTAGCAAAACACGAAGGGTTAAAAGGTTGAGTGGTTCAAAAGACTTGCACTAAGTCTCTTGACCACGGGTGACTATTTTAGCAAGTCAAGGTTTCTCATGATTTTGGTGAAGAATTTCTTTTAAAGTGATACTTCTATGTTCATTTAAAAGTATTTATATAGTTGTATTGCTTGGAAAACAATTCCCTATGTTATTGTTGGTTTTTAGCTCATATAGTAGATAATTATCACATTCACAATTGGTATCAGAGCAGGTAACTTTGTTTTCCTAAAAAGGTAAGGATCATGCAAAACAAATGGAGAGCTATCAAGAATTTTTGTCAAATTCAAAAGTGATTTTGGATGATGCGAACTATGGTTTTTGGAAAGCTTAAAAGAAAGCTACACTCAAAGGTAATGACCATTGGCATGGAAGGCAGTAGAATCTAGATGGAAGCAACCAGTGGCTAGAGGTGAAGATGGAAAGGATGTAGCCAAACCCAAAGAGCTCTAGACAGATGATAAAATCAAAAATGGCGAAATACAATGCAAGATCTCTTACGGCTATTCACTACAGTCTAACCTCAAAATAGTTTGAACTGATTCATGGATGTGAGTCAGCAAAATATGTATTGGACATCTTATAGAAGAAATTTTAAGTAACAAAAAAGGTTCTAAGTTCCAAAAGAGATATGTTAGAGACTCCCTTTGAATATTTGTAAATGGATGAACACAAATTTATTGAAGATTCAGCTCCAAACTGAGTTCACTGGCACAAGAAGCTCTTACTCTTGGAAGAAGTACAAGGAGAAAAAACTGGTGAAGAAGTTTCTAAGGTGTCTACCAGAAAAGTTCATGGCATACAAGCCACAATGAAAGTGGCTTTGTACACTGATGAAATGGGCTCCAATGAAGTAGTTGTAATAGTTCATGCTCATGAAATGGAACTAACTTTTGGAAAGAAGATAAGGAACTGGCATCGGCCTGTTTTAAGAAAAATGTCAATGAAGATACTGATCCAGTTGGTCTCATGGTTCGTTTCTTTGACAGAGCATTCTGAAGAGTAGAGAAAGGACGACCTCATAAATATTTAGTTCGGGGAAAATAACTTCAGATACTTAGAAAACATCCAATAACTATGATGCAAAGGGTATGGTCATTTCAAAACAGTGTCCGCCATTCAGAAGAAAAAAAAGAGATTCAATTCCATGAATGCAAAGGATATAGACACACCAAAGAGTGTGAGACTGAGATGGAAAAGGGAAATGAGAGATCCATGTTGGGTGTTAATGGAGATGAATCAGAAAGTGATAGTGAAAAAGATGAGTTAAACAACTTTGTAGCTTTCATTGGAATTTATGAATTTGAACCAAAATTGGAAACTGGTGATGAACTAGAGAAAGAGTTGAACGAAAGCTATGAAGAAGTACGAGAGACTCTAGTAACATTGGGTATAGAGAATCAAGCATTAACCAAAATTTGGTCTTGAAGCTAAACTGGTATTGGTACAACAAGAACTTCAGAGGAAATCCAATATGGCAAACGAAAGTGTGAACTTGTTAAAGAATAAGTTTTATTCTCGCTAAGATGACTGAAGAACTTACAGAGGAAGTTGATGCCGAGAAGCTTGTGTCTGAAAATCTGCGAGCAGAATTGGATCAACAATACAAGAAAATAAAAAAGGCTCACTTTAAACAAAACAACTTGACAAAATATTTAGGTATGGCCGAATTAAGAAGTCAAATATGGGTCTGGCTATACAAGAAAACATGGAATATACACTACCGTAACAGACTTTGTATCTAGAGGATATGTACATGCTAAAGAAGCTAAGACATGTACTTTCTCAGGCCAAGTGATTGAATGCTTATACTGTGGAAAGTTTGGGCATTACAAGTATCTAAAAAAAATCAAATAGAACTAGAGACAACACAAGTTCTGGAGGACTTGGAAGACGAATCAACGATGGATGAAAAAAGTAGATATGTACTCCAAAAATGGTACTTCAAGAACTAAAGTCAACGTAGCATTGATTATAGATGATTCAGATGATTAGGAACCTTGGTACTTTAATAATAGATATTCCAAGCACATGACTGGAAATACTGAATATCTTGATGAAGTGAAGAAGGAAAAGAAGGGAAATTCACATTCGAAGATGGTGTTCATGGAATAATCAAGGGAAAAGTCACTACATGTAGTCCAGAACTACCATAACTTGTAATGCTTACTTTGTCAAAGGATTGAAGGTGAATCAGATAAGTGTTAGTAGTTGTGTGATGAAGGACTCATTGTTGTATTCTCAAAGGTTGACTCTCGAGAAATTATCGAGCTTGGAGTCACTGTGCTACATGGAGTTAGAGCTGGTAACAACTGTTAGATGTGAGAAAAGAAAGCCAAATGCTTCACTGCTCAAGGAAACATAGAACTGCGACATCAACGCATGGGCATATGAATCTGAGGAACATGTAGAACTTGGTGAACAAAGACATAATCCGAGATGTACCTAATCTCCATATAGATGTCAATATGATATGTGGAGCGTGTAGTCAAGAAAAAAAGTAAAAGTGAAATAAAAGAAGGTTCTTAATGGGCAAACAATGGCATAGTTAGATCTAGTTCACAATGACTAAATGGGGCCGATGCAAACCGAGAGTATTGCTGGCAAGAAAGTATGTATTTGTACTAGTGGATGACTACACTATGTTCACTTGGGTGAGGTTCATCAAAGAGAAGTCTGAAATTGCTAAAAGCTTCAAAATTTGGGTATTGCAACTCATTTATGAAAAATGAGAGATTAAAAATCTGCAGTGATCACAAAGTAGAGTTTCAGAATGAGATCATGATCAAGTTCTGTGAAAAGAAAGGGATTGCTCATCAATTCTCAGTACCAAGACACCTCAACAAAATACTGTGATTGAAATGAAGAACAAAACAATAGAGACATGATACATGGCAACAAGATACCCCAGGAGTTTTGGCTGAAGCTTTGAGTACTGCGTGTTACATCATCAACAATGTCTACGTTAAAAAGGTGACTACCAAAACTCCAGATGAAACGTGGACAGGAAAAGACACCCAACCTTGGTTACTTTCATGTTATTGGATGCAAATGTTACATAATTAATGACAAGTATCATCTTGGAAAGTTTGATTCAAGGAGTGATGAAGGAATATTTCTGGGATATTCAGGAAGTAGTACATCATATGAGTCTTCAACAAACGATCTGGGATGATCATGGCATCAGTCAATGTGGTCATCAATGATTTTTCAGCAAACGTGGAAAGGACATGACTCAGACGAAAATTCAAAAGATGAAGGCATTAAAAATTTGGAAAGGTACCAGAAGAAACTGAATTGGAAGCTCCAGAACTCCAGCTAGTGATTCAACAAGTTCATCAGAATCAAATATATCTCAGATCTGACCGATGGAGTTGATGAAGGGCATAATATTTGAGGAAAGAATATTAATTTCAGGGAGATGATTAAATTTGGTTGCTTTGTATCCCTGATTGAGCCAAAGACACATGTTGAAGCACTACATGATTAAAACTAGATTGGTGCAATGAAAGAAGAGCTTGAGCAATTTGTGAGGAATGATGTTTCGGAGCTAGTGGCTCGTCATAAGGGTGTGAATGCAGTTGGAACCAAGAACTTTCAAGAATAAAATTGATGAACACTGAGAGGTGATTCACAACAAGGCAAGATTGGTTGCACAAAGGTATTCTCAGATAGAGGGAGTGATTTTTGAAGAAACCTTTGCACCAGTTGCTAGATTAAAGTCCATATGGTTGTTTCTAGGGATGATTGCATTATGAACTTCAGGGTATATCAAATGGGTGTCAAGAGTGCATTTCTGAATGGTGTACACAAGAATAAGTGTACGTAGAGCAGCCAAAAGGATTTGAATATCTTGGTCATGTTTATCGATTAAAGAAGGCCCTATATGGATTGATACACCACAAGATCAGTACGAGAGACTCACTGGTTTTTTTGGTGGACAATGAGTACATCAGGGGAAGTGTTGACAGGAAACTGCTCTTCATGGAACATGAGAGAGACATCATGATTTTCCAAATCTATGAAGTTGATATCATATTTGGGAGTACTTCTTAGAATATGGTTATTGAAATTGTGGAAAACATGTGTCGTGAGTTTGAAATGAGAAAGTGTGGTGAGATGAAATACTTTTAGGGTTACAAATCACCCATTCTGATCGAGAGGTGTTTGTGTCTAAGATCAAGTATGAAGCACAGTTTGGTAAAATTCTTTGGGTTGGAAATCCGCAAAGAATCATGTACTCCTATGAGTACTACAACCAAACTATCATGAGATGAAGAAGGAGAGGATGAAGATGTGAAACTGTATCAGGGTATGATTGGCAGCCTGTTGAACCTCAAAGATATTTTGTTCACTTTCAGTTTCTATGCCAGATATCAGGATAAACCGAAGGTGTCTCACTTGAATAGTCTTGTAATTTACTATTCAAGAAATCTAAGTGAGAACCTTGTTGGCTAATGTGATACTTACTGAGCAGAATTTGTTGATGATAGAAAGTGTACGAGCAGAGGATGCTTCATACTTGGGAACAACCTCATATCATGGCTTAGCGAGAAACAAAATTCTGATCACTTTCTACCATAGAAGCTGAATGCATTGCAATGGGCAGCTGATGTATACAACTCCTTTGAATGAAACATATGTCAAATGATTATGAGATGCACTCCGAACCCTTGTACACCGTGACAACAAAAGTGCTATTGATATCTCTAAGAATCAATCCAACATCCAGGGACAAAGAACATCAATATCAGGCACCACTTCATAAAAGAATTGGTTGAAGATAAACATATAGTAATCCAACATGTTGTTACTAATCCACAATTGGCCGATATGTTTACTAAATCTTTAGACTTTAATCGATTTGTCACACTAATAAATGTCATTGGGGTGTGTAACAATGATTGTTGAATCAAGTTGTGCAAAGGGTGATGGACGTACTGGTTTATGATGAACATATTATTCATATTAGGAGAACACTGTGGAAAAGAGCTCCTTTGTGTGCCATCAATTCTGAGAGGTACATATTTCACATGAATGAATGTACAAACCACCAAAAGACAGTGACATTAAAAAGATTCTCAAGAAAGAAACAAAACAAGAAAAATAATGCTCAAGAAAGAAACAAACAAGAAAAAGGAAAAAGAAAAAGAAAAGAAACAAAAAAAAAGCCGTGGGGTTACACATTCATTGCAAGATAAAAGTTGAAAACCCTCGAATTGTTGATGGCACAGCAATGTGAAAACTAGTCATAAAAATACAATCAAGTGCACCAGATCTTACAATCTAAAAGAGTATAATGTGCAACTTGAATCAAGTGATGAGTTACAACGTGTCTTACATCTCAAAATGTAGCAAGTAATATTTCATGAAAATAACTTTTTGTGCTAAGCAACTGAGCCAAGTGTGAATCGTAATGCATGTGAAGTTGTTATCTTGTTGACTTTTGTTACTAATCAATTTGAGAATGTGGTTTCATGATTGAGATGAGATCGGATGAGAAATGTCAAAGTTACAGGTGCTTATAAAGAAAGAAAATAAGAAGGAGAGACCATAGTTTCAAATATTGAACAATTGGTTAAGTTTCCCTTATATGGGAAGTAGTGTCACGAACCCTAAAACGGCTTCTTTTTTTCTTCGAAAACTCAAAACCGCTTCTCCACTCTCAACCTATTTTGATCCGACATCAAAATCGATACAAGCATGGGAAAATCCAAGAAGTTGAAGCAGACAGGGACCTCGACTGAACAAGCATCACATGCATGTGCTGAATCAAGTTGACTCCGACTCGTTGATCAAGCAATTGAACAACACCCCCCCCCCCCCCCAAGGAACAATTCACCCACCTCCACTGAGTTACCAGAGAAAAATGAGATTGAGTCATTCAACACTGCTTCAAACAAATTTTTGTCCGAAGGAAGCGATGAACAACAAGGCACCTCTGCTCGTGCCAAAGATCTGAAAAAGGTAATGATTAAGGTTACTGAAACATCGACCAAACCATCAGAAAAATCATAAGTAGACCCTTCAATTACTTCAGATCCGGTGATTGCATCCACTGAGAGTCATGGAAAGGTAACCGATCCTACTCCTAAGATGGTTCAACATGAAGAATAAGACTCAAGGTATGTCGAAGGGGATCCAAGTGAGGCTGCATAATAATCGACAAGGCAGCAGCTAAAGCACGTCAGAAAGACAAAATTGTGTTGCTTTGTTCTTCGTCGGATGAGATTCCTTTGAAGGAAGTTCACAAGAGGAGAGTTCTAAAGAATTTGGGATTGGCTCCTCCAAAGTGTGCAAAAACTCGTGCTTGAACCACTCCAACCAAGTCTCACTTCCTTCGCTAGAGGATGCATCCAAATCTCCATTCTTCCAGAAGGATACCTTTATCTCCAGCCGTGTTCGTTCTTAAAAATGGGATGATAAGAGTGTTTTTGCTTATGCTGCTACTAAGAAGAGGTATGACCAATTTTTGGCTAGGAACATAAATTCTTAACGAACAGTTGATGTAGATGAGGAAGATCAGTGGGATTATGTAGATATAATCAAGAATGGCTCGATGGAGTCCACAATTTTCCCCTTGTTAGCTATGTAGACTAGATTGTGGTTAATTTCTATGCATGTCTCCCTACCACCAAAGTTGAAGTAGATGATGATCCATTCGAAGTTCTGGTTAGAGGTCACACGAATCAGTTCTCTTTGTCAGTTATCAGTGAGTACATTAGTCTTCCATCTCTCACTCAGAAATAAGAACTTGAGGAGGGAACAATGGATTCAGTCTTTTTATTGAACTGGCTGACTTTATTACTGAAGGCACTAAGATAGATTGGGCAAACCTGAATACCACTAATCTCTCTCCTTGATATGGAGCTCTCATGATCGTTGCTGCTCACAATTGGATTCCATCTACACACACGAATCATGTGCCAGTAGACAGGGAAAAGCTGATCTACAAGATATCTCATGGAATTAGAGTTGATACTGGGAGTTTGGTGTACAAGAAGATCATGCACTTGGGAATTCTCCAAGAGAATGACTCGTGTTGGATGATCTTTCCTCGACTGATCATGGGGATCCTTCTGAAACAACATCAACAGCAGCTTCGAACATGAGAGAAGCATGCCCTTAAAGTTCTTTACAAGAAGACAAAAGGGTTGGTGATCATGAACATCTTGAACGTAAAGAAAAAATAAAGGCTAAAGAAGCGTGTCTGGGAACAGAACCTTCTCTCGTTTAACTCAACCTCCTCAAGCCGATCCACCAACATCTGGTTCAAGTACTGGATTAGGTTCTAAACTGGTTCCATCTTTGAGCTCTAGTCTATTCAAGTGCCTTAGGGACTGATAACTCAAGAATACCTATTGGAGACTCTCCAATACACGACATAGGCTCTCCTAACACTCACTGACATTATTCAGGACCTCATTTGATTAGCTGCAAGTTAGTATATTTGTTCCTTCTCATAGCGTAATCTGCTGATACTTTTGTTTTTATCTTTTGTGCTCACAAACAGAGGGAGGAGATGAGGATTGAAATGAAGGTGTAATATTATGGGGGAACAATCTTTTTATGTCTTTTGCTGATGTACTTTTCTGATTGCTTCTTTTGTTACAATCTTGTTCTTATCCTATGTCTTAGATAATCTTGGCTTATGGGGGATTATTTATGTAGGCTGTCTTTTTCACAAAGATGTATAAATACTTAAACCCTTTAGGATAATATAAGTATGTGTGTTTGCCATGATCTTGTGAATACTTGTATGTTGGCATATTTGTGTGTGCTTGGATTGATTGTCATCATCTCAAGTAACTGTGAGGTGTACAAATTAGAAAGGGGAAGAATGATCAGAAAAAAAAAACTAAAGTAGTTCATGAAGTGCGATATAAATTGCTACATATAGGAAGGCTGTGACGTGGAGTCATTTAGAGTTTTCTTCAAGTTGTAGACATTAAAAGAAGATTTACCTTGGAACAGACTAAGGGAAAATTAAAGAAGTAATCCGACCTTTATGGAATAAGGGAGGTTGACTTATTTACTGAAAAACCAAAAAAGAAAAATTTCTAATTTGTAGACTTTTAGGTTTACCGGTTCCTTTGAAGTATAAAGGAAGTTGGCATCGGATGCCAAAAAAAAACACTGAGAAAGATTTTAACTATGGAAATTTTTGTAAGTCTGAATAAGGAGTAGGAGGAGACTTAGTACATGTCTTGAGCATGAGTAACTATTTCAGAAAATTAAAATTTATCTTGAGCTTGCTGAATAATTACTTTAAGTGATACTTATATGTTTCGTTTAAATTATTTTATAGTCATATTTTTTGAAAAGATTTCTCTATGTTATTGTGTGTTCTAGTTCGAGATAACTCGCACATTTACAAACGCGCAATTTTTGTATGCAAAAAGAGGATGCATAGATCTGAGCTGTAGATACTTATTTACACAGAACATAACGTACCGAAACTCATTGGATACATTACGCCACAAGAATAAGGTAATTTATTTTGTCATGCATCGGTAACCATGCAACACGCATACGCATATAATTGATTGCATTTATTTCATATACAATAGACAATACGCATAAAGAGAGACATTATATCATAATTGATAGAGGTAACAATCTCTAGTTTTATTTATGAATACAGAAGAGATTGTTGGTTTGGCAGAGTATTATTAACATACGCGGACTTGAGCATATCATCAACAATTGTTCAAGGGATATTGTTACCAGTGCGGCCATCCGCATCGGTGGAGGCAGAACCGGTACCGAATCCTTTGCTGTTGGTAGCGGTAGTTTTGGGAATAGAGATGCCTAATTTGGTGTCTTTGGACACTATACCTACTCTTTTCTCAACTCCTCCTCCTTTTGTTGCAGACACTGCTTCACCTAATTCAGAGGGGGGTAGTGGTGGGGCTGGTACCAGCGGAGCCATTGGTACTGGTAGCACTGGTAAATCTATTGGTAGCGATGGTTTCTTATCCATCAATTCTTTGGACACTTTTTGGAGCTTCCCTGCGCCTGAATCAGCACAAACAACTCCAAGGAACAAGATCATCACAAGAAACTTAGTAGCCATATTCATTTTCTTTGATTTGTTATATGTTTCTAAGATGTTTTTATCGTGTGCTTGGTGTTCCCAACATCATGGCCTATATATAGTCACACACCTAAATGCATTTTACAAAGATTTTAATACGTCAGTGTGTGCATTTTGTTAATTGCTACTGTGAAAAAATTAAATGCAAAAAAGATTTCGTATAAGTTAGGTCTCTTAACTACTTTTTCTGTTGTTGAACGGTATCTTAAGTACTTGAAAGTATTTAATCTGACGTTTTGTGTTTTCTTACGTAATGTTCGCAGATTGGATAAATCAGTCAGCCAGTCCAATGAAGCAATAGAGTACGGCATTTATAAATAAAGAAGACAGAATTTATATATCGGCAATCGTTTTGCTTTTAATTCTAATACATCTTCACTTGAAAATATCCAACTCCTTTTATCGCTTCAAAGTTGATACCATTAACTTTTGTCTGCCGTACTTTTTTGTATCTTCTATCGAATGATCGATTAAGCCCTATTTCACTTATTGTTACCATACTATTTGACATGAGTTTACAATGTCTCCTTACTAATGCTAGAGGATGGACTGATTGTCTGTTAGAGTCCACTACGGTAACTAGCTAGACCGAAATCCAAGTTCAGATTAGCTATCCCAAAAAGAATCAAACCTTGGACTAAAGTGAATATACGCCGAGACTCAAAAATTGTAGAACCATGATTTCTACGATATGGCAAAATGAATAATTTGTTTATATAATAATAAAAACAGAGACAAAATATACAATACTTGATACAAAAATATGATGAACAAAGAAACGATTTCGTGTGGAGGCGAGACACTATTTCCTTAATTCTTTAATTGTCTGTAGTGTGACTGTGTTTACCCAATCAAAATCTCATGATACAACCACACTTTGACTATTTCTACATCACTAAGAATATAAGCTCACAAACATCTTTTTGTGTTGTACTCTCACACACAAAACAAAAAATAAATACTAGCATAACTATTCTAAGTGGGAGAGAGTGAATTTTTGTTGTTGAATGTCTAAGTGGGAGAGAGTGAATTTTTGTTGTTCAATGTCCATCTTTCTATAATGCTAACAAGCCTTTTTATAGAAAAATAATGAGAAGCACAAAGTTCATTTTCAACAAAGAAATGAAACATCCATGGTGTACTAATGGAGATTAATTTTTGTCAATTATTATGTGAATTTATTTTACATTTTAACAAATAAAATTAAAGAGTAAAATTATAGTTGTTTCCCCAATTCAAACAAACAATATATTTAAAACGAATTTCTTTTTTATATTTTATCGATATAAAAGATCAACATATATTTGATTTATAATATTATGTTAATGAACATAAAGTCCAACTAACAAATCAAACCCCAAATCTAATCAAATATCTAATGTGTGTATTTGCTAATTTGTACAAATTTCTCAAATCACACACATTGGATCTTTATTTCTCATTCAAATAAAGCTCATTTTTGACATATGAATACATTATTCATAACTTTCAAAAATAGTTCCAAAAAACCCCCACATGAATAGAAATGACTCTAAACACTAGACGACTCGAGGGACTTGACCTCCTAGACAAGACTTGACAAATACTCAACTAAGGACTTTTGAGAGTACAAGCGAGAAATTCATTGCATGATGAGTTGGTAGTATTTTTGAGCCTTGAACCAATCATTGTTAATAGCTATCGGATTTACTCGGCCAGGTAGTGAACATAATGTCTTGAACCACCCGGTCTTTGGTGTAAACCTAGACAATAACTATAACACATTTTTATTCTCTCACGGAACTAAATTGTTGATAAATAAATAAATATGTCAATTTATTTGATTGATAAAAGGCAGTTTGAAAAACATAAATAAACAACCTAATTACAAATATGTTTATTTCACAAGTGGATTACTATTACTATTATTTAGTTTAAATAAACCTTTTTAAAAACTTTTTGTATGCCGAAAATAAATTGGCTCAATAAAAAATGATAAAGACTGTTAAGAAAAGAATGGGGGAACTTGTTTGTATATTCATTCATCGAAGGTGCCCTTTATATATAGGGAGTTACAATAGACCGTCATTAGATAAATGGAAAGATAACATTCCTAGATAAATATGGAAAAGGTAAACCTTATCAAACTAAGAAAAGGAAAGTCTTGGTTGATCTTATCCATAATGGCCGATGGGTATATTCCTTTATGGTCCAATCCATATTAACCTCTGGTCGAGTCTGGTTCTGTCTAATCCTCATGGTTATTGCATCCATATCAATTGGTTCATAACAATCCCTCTTGGATGTTATAACCATATAGAGCTCATAATACGTTTGGTATGTTGCCTCGTTAAAACCTAACTTGCAAAACCCTTTTGGGATAAAACCATAGTTAGGAAAATGAGTACAACCGTATTACTCCCCCTGATGAATGCACCACTATAGATCTTTCAATCTTCTCATTCCGATATGATGAATGAGTTTCTTTAGTGTTGAGGTCGGCAGTGCTTTAGTGAATAGGTCATCTAAATTCCCATTTGAACGTACTTGTACCACTTGAACTTCTTTGTCCTTTTGCATAAAGAAAACTTGGAAAATGTGTGCTTCGTCCTATCACCTTTGATGTATCCATCTTTCAGTTGAGATATGCAAGCTGCATTGTCTTCATAGATGATGGTCGGTTCTCCTTTCCCATCGGTTATGCCACTATCGACCATAATCTGCTGTGTCATCGACCATAATCAAACGTACCCTTGACTAGCCTCATGGATCGCCAATATCTCCGAGTGGTTGAATGATATTGCGGTCTTGTTTCTTTTCATTGACCTCCACGAGGTTGTAGTACCTCCATGAGTAAATTCATAACCTGTTTGTGATTAGATAAAAAAAAACTTGCATCTGCAAAACCAATTTACCCCTCTTTGGGTTGATTAGTTTGGTTAGTATAAAACAAACTTAAATCTTTCGTTCCTTGTAAAATAACAAAGTATATATAATGGTTACCATTAGTTCCTTAGAACATTTCATTACCTTTCTTTATCATCAGCTATATTTTAAATTAAGCATATTGATATGCATGCTGATCTATCATAGTTTTGATCAGTATATCCATTCGATATAGATATGGTCATCCATTTGAATCAATGGTTGTCTATATGACACCTATGGCCAACGACTTAAGCATTTGAGGTCGGGTCTTGTGGTTCAGTGTATACACCACGACCTCTTACTTAACCGCGACCATATTTTATTTCTTTCTTGACCATTATGTGTTTTGTATGGTTGTATGGTCTTGCCATAATTATCTCGACCATTTGCCATATGATGAGCCGTACATCGGCCATAACTCTCTTGGTCGTATGGACTTTGCCTGTATGCATACTTGTGGCCGTATGATCAGCCATGTTTGGTTTCCCTGACCTTAATTCAATTGGTCACATGGTCGCCCATCTAGGTTTCCCTGGCCGTAATCAACTTGGCTTATAGGGACCTTGGGTAAAACTGTCACTGCGACCGTATGGTCGATCACGACCATGCCATTTTTCTCGACCACAGCCATTATGGCTATTATGGTCGGGCATTGTGGAATTCACATTCTCAATTCAACCATCTTACATTTCTTTCCAATATGTACTGAAACTAACCATATAGTACGTAATCTTATGACCCAAATATTATGATCATAACCAATCGATAACTTATATCGTTTTGAAACCAATCAACTTTCTTTAAGTTGGTTTATTATAAACACAAGGATTTTTCTTTTATATAAATATATGGACTGTTTTGGATTGTTCTTATAGAACTCCTTTACTTAGTCTTATTCAGTCCATAAATAGCTAAGGAACAAAGTTGTTCTTTGAGAATTTCTTTTCTCATCTTTTATGGTACCTTTGTTATCCTTATCCAATGATTAATATACTGCTTACTACATCATCATTTCTTTCCAGACATTATTAATTTCGAATTGTAGTAGCATCCACCACATAGGAGTATATCTTCTTATAATTTGTTCCTTGGTCTCTGTGAGTATCCTTGTGTAATCAAGCCATTCTTTAAATGCTTTTAAGTAGGAATATGAATACCTTAGATCATATGGTCATATCCTATATCTCACGCTTTATTTTCCCTCACAAGACTCATTTGTTCACTGGTTTATCAGATGACGTTATATGGCCAATACGTCTTATATAGATTCTTTAAATCTTTCTTTAAACCCCACGTTTTCTTTTAATCTTATATGTATGAGTACTCAAACATGGGTTTATGATCCTCGCTTTATATTTTATATTCAAGTGCTACCTTGTTTGCGCTTTCTTATATATCATTGGTATCGATACCCTTTATGCGTTCCATTGTATTCCAGACATGACATAATTGATTGCAATCTTATGACCTTTAATATAATGGTGTTTGGTGTCCCAAATCACCTTAAGTACCATGGATTTTGGCGTCCCAAAGTACATTGTATGGTATCTTATATTTTGGTCGACCATTTTCTATGTCTGGGATGGTTTCCTTTATGACCTTGGGAATTTATCATTTATGCACCTTTATCTTTCCTTCCGAGGTTCCTTTATCTTATGGAACATATTGGTCTATCTTTATATAGACTCTGTAGCAACTTGATTGTGTCTCTTCTAGGACAACAAATTCGTTTGGTGCAAGCTGGTATGACTTTTCGGGTCAATGTGTCTGGCATCTAGTTCTGCTAGCTTATATATCATTTGGACGTCTTATATTTACTAGTCCGAGGATCTTGCCAAGACAATGATGGTTAATACCATTCTCTTTTTCTCTTTACCAGCTTATAACTTTCTCCCTTTTAATGTTGGATGATCAGATTACTGAGGTCAATGTAATATGTGTTCTTGGCCACTAATTAGATCACCCATGTTTGGCTCAAGACATTTTAAAAACTCATGGGAGAAAGAAATTTTTCATCCAACATATATTCTCATTCTCAATCCTCTTCTGAGGTTCCATCTTAAGTGGCACATATGTCTGTGGTGGTATATTCAGATTCTCTTAAGATAGTTTATGTATATGTCTGGTTTATGGCTCTTAATCTGAGATGAGAATATCTATGCTCACTTATATGGCCTGATGCATATTAATCTTAAACATGTAAATTCATGTGTCCTCAAGCATTAGGTAGTGGCCTTTGTATTTGAAAGAATTCGGCCAAGTCTTACCATGGTCATGGACCTTGTAACATGTGATTGTTGTATGTTCATGGATCACGGTTTGTCCTCACTCCCCCTCATGGACATACTATAATCACGTGGTGCTTGGGACAATAGAGCCTAATGAGTATCTCTTGTGCATATGTTACACAACGTGAGATTTTATGGGATAACTCTTTGTGCCTTTTGTAATATTTTCTTTGCATCAAGTTTAGACTTGGATGGCTAATCCAGTCATGCCATAAAGTTTAAATTTCGTGGGTATTCATGATACCATGGCTTTTGCCTTTATCATACTGATCCTTAGCATAGTCTAGATCATAGTATATAAGTATAGTCTTTGACCACTTTTCTTATAAGGCTTTAGGCGATTTTCTTATAATCTAAAAGGAACTTTTGTTTCCTTTTCTCATTGGTTCAATGTGGAAACCATCCATATTTAAGTCTTTATAACTCAATGGGTCTTTTATAGGGTGAAATAAATTTGTCTCTTTATGGCAATGCCTTTAGCCGTGGTCTATATTAGATAGACTATCCTTTTATTGTCATTTTATCAATCAAAAACACAGAAATGACAATCATGGAAATGACATTATAGAAATGAATCATAGAAATGTCAAACACCAAAATAAGTTTTAATAAAAACAATCAAGGATTACAGATGTCAAATTTATTTATCATCTTTGAGACAATCAGAAGTCTCATATTATAGTGAATCATCTTTTTCATGATCAAAATCGGTTTCATCATCTTGGACTATCATGTGGGCCTCATGATTCTTTCCCTTTAAACTTTCTTGATATAGATCACATAAATGTTTGGGAGTCCTGCAAGTCTTTGCCCAATGACTACTCATTCCACACCTATGGCACACTGATTTGGTCGGCTGTGAGGGATTGAAATGATTCCCTCGGCCTCGTCCATTTTCTCGATCATACGAGTTACTCTAGACTCTATCTCGGCCCTTGTCTCGACCGTATGGGCTTCCTCGACCGCGGCCATAAGAACCTCGACCGCGGCCACGTCCTTGCCATTTTCCACGGCCTCGACCGTGTTGGCTATTAGTATGGACGTGGTTTGCCTCTTTATCAGCATTAGTGGCTGCGTGTGCCTCAGGTAATGATGTGGATCCTGGAGGTCTCATTTCACTGTTTCTCATTAGCAATTCATTGTTCTGCTCAGCAAGGAGCAAACAAGAAATAAGATCAGCATAAGTGGTGAATCCCTTTTCTCTATATTGTTGTTGGAGCAACACATTGCTTGTGTGGAACGTGGAAAAGGTTTTCTCAAGCATATCCTTATCCGTAATCGTTTTCCCACACAGATTCAATTTTGAAACGATCTTAAATAGTGCAGAATTGTACTCGTCCACGGACTTATAGTCCTGGATCCTTAGGTTCCTCCAATCATAATGAGCCTTTGGTAAGATCACCGTTCTTTGGTGATCATATCTACTTTTCAGCTCTGTCCAAATCTCAAGAGGATTTTCAATAGTTTAGTATTGATTCTTGAGACTCTCTGCCAAGTTATGTCTTATTATTAGTATGGCTCGGTATCTATATATCTCACTGACATTATTGTCATTTATTATACTTTCACCGAGTCCTTTTGACTTTAGGATGATTTTGGTATCAAATGCCCATTGGAGGTAATTATCTCTAGATAGATTAAGGGCCGCATATTCCAAGTTGTTGATATTCGACATCTGAAACCATATAATTATGTGTTTTAGATTTCAGATTTTATAAACCTATCATTAGGGTTTCTAAGTTCAATTGCAATCAAGACAATAGTGATTCAATGAACAATGGTCGGTTATGATTATGATGCATTGCCATACGACCAGTATGTGAATGATGCAATGCAATCTATCAACCCATCTAGTGATGTTTTTGTTCTTGACGGCTGAGTATTAGGGTTTATGATTTTCGAGTATAGCTTAGGGTTTATGAGAGACGTATCGTGCTGATAATGTGTTAAGAAAAGAATGGGGGAACTTGTCTGTATATTCATTCATCGAAGGTGCCCTTTATATATAGGGAGTTACAATAGACCGTCATTAGATAAATGGAAAGATAACATTCCTAGATAAACATGGAAAATGTAAACCTTATCAAACTAAGAAAATGAAAATCTTGGTTGATCTTATCCATAATGGCCGATGGGTATATTACTTTTTGGTCGAGGAATATTCCTTTCTGGTCCGATCCATATTAACTTATGGTCGAGTCTGGTTCGGTCTAATCCTCATGGTTATTGCATCCACATCAATTGGTTCATAACAAAGACAATATTTAGCTTATTTATTTAGAAACTTGTGTAACCTATTATAATTTGAGATGCTTTTAATAATAAATCCCAATTTAAGTTTATATTTTTATTTATTTTATTAGGTTAACTATTTTGATATGAATTAACTATTTTATTCTGATGTATAAATTATTTGTATGACTTGATATACGTTAGAACGTAACTTTTTAATCATTCGAAAGAGCTGGTGTATATATATATAATTCTTTTTATGGTTTATCTTAGTTGATATTTATTTTTATTTTATTTTGGTAAATACACTAAATTCAAAATTTAGGGTATTATTGATATATAATTCTTTTTATTTGTTTATCTTAGTTGATATTTATTTATCTTAGTTAATAGAAATCAATATCAAAAATACACTAAATTCAAATTTTAGGGTATTTTTGATTGAATGTAATTTTCAAAAGTAGTATTTAATTTCTGGTATTTGAAGTAATTTTGCAAATCAAATAAACATGCTTCTTAGAATTTTTATCTTTTCTTTAAGAAACTAAACTTGATTTCTTAAAAACAATTCTAAGAAGCATGTTTGTAAGTAAAGTCGCGCTTCAAATACCATAAGTATAAGTTAAATATTACTATCAAAAATATCAATTAATTATTTTTAATTAAGTTATATTCCTTTTTTTAGTTATTATTTTATGATTTAGTTTATATATCAGGTTAATTATTTTTAGTACAAATTCTTTTGTTTATTTACTTTATTTGAAATAAATAATTTTCTAAACTTTGATATTTTAAAATATCACATTAGGATACTGATATGGTATATTACTATGATATTTAAAATCATATATGAACCCATTAAATAAAATATAGCTTTCAAATATGAAAATCATATGTGTTTTAGATTCATTCTGCATTTATTATATAAAACTCTTGTATTCTTTAAGAATGATTTTTTTTCTTAGTTAATTTTTAGCTAAACTTCCAAAATTTAGTTTATATATTTCTTTCTTTTATGGATTTTGCTTCAACTGTTTACTAGATTTAATGTTTATTTCTATTTTAATTTGAAAGAAACTTTTTCTGGAAATCTAAAAAACTTCATAACGTTAAATAAAATAGTGATTTGATATATTTTCTTAGCACTTTATGTTATTCGTGGACATTCTAAATCATTTATAGGATCAACTTATATTTTATATTTATTTGTGCATATTTTTAATAGCATATAGTCCAAACTTTAAAAATCATATGTTTTAAATTTATATTTGATAATTATTTAAAATTATTTAATTTTGAATTAATTATTATATTTTATAACTATTATGTTAAATTTTGAAAATTTATTATAGATAGTAAGTTAATGTATTTATAATTTTATTTACATTTATTAGTTTACCTTATTTGATATTGATTTCTATTTTATTTTGAAGTTAACAATTTTGGAAATATTAACATTTTCAAAATAGTAAACTAAAATAATGATTTAATATATTTTAACTGGTGATTTTAAATTTTATGTGGACACTCTCAATGACTTGTAAACTTATTTTTTGTATAGTGTAAGATTGTATTGCGTCTCACATGAGCTCTATTAAAAACAGTTGATGTTTTAAACGTCACCTAATAGATGTGAATAAATTAACTCTCTCATCGCACCGTTAAACATAACAGTTAAAACGTTCTAATTAATGACCGCTTTCTGTTATGGCGCTCACATTAAACTGACACCGTTTAATGTTGTCTTAGCTGTCGAGCTTCTTCGGATCATGTGAGCTAGAGAAAACGATGCTAGATCAGTGGCGGAGCTAGAAGTTATGTTCATCGGATCAATATTAATATAGCCATATCGTAATATGAAAAGAGGGGCAAAAAATAAGATTGCACATTAAACATAGGGTCAGCAGTATTTAAATTAGCCAGATTTTCATTTTATGCTAATAAACTGTACATATAAACCAAAAATGTATAAAATTCATAGGGGTCAGTTGACCCCCCTCCGCCACTACTAGAGATAATTCTAGAGACGACTAAATGAATTTAACGGACTCTTATCTCCGAGGAGTAGTCTTCGTAACCGTTGACTACAACGACATCATTCTTTTCTCATGGATTCAAAGCTCCGAGATTGATTCACCAGAAGCTTTATTGAGTATGTTGTTGTTGATGTCAAAA
Source organism: Moricandia moricandioides (assembly GCA_905132885.1). Lineage (NCBI taxonomy): Eukaryota > Viridiplantae > Streptophyta > Magnoliopsida > Brassicales > Brassicaceae > Moricandia > Moricandia moricandioides. The sequence continues at coordinate 35,795 of CAJHQQ010002121.1, forward strand.
AAAAAAAAAAAACTAAATAAAGAATTAATATATTTTGATTTGTGACTTTAAATATTACTAAATTTTTATATGTGCAACCACATGAGTTTTGTTTTCGTTTTGTATACAAAAATATTTATTTTACATCATTAATGACGTTAATCATATATTTAAATATTTATATAAATATTACAAACACAATAATTTTATATTTTACATGTTAATATCAATTATTTCGATTGTTTCTTATTATATATTTATCTTATTAGATTTGCATTGATTATTAAATAAATTAATATATGCATAAAAAATCATAATTGACAAATTAATCTATTTTATATTTATTTTATACTAAATTTTGATCCGGATTTTAAAGTTAAATTACTGTTTAGAATTTTTTTATATTTATTTAGATAATATATTTTTGTATTTATAAAATTTTAATATGTTAATTCTATACACATATTATATAGTTATTAATGTTAACCCATTCTCTCAACATATTATAAGCACTAATGATTTCTATTTATGAAAATAAAATTGATTAATTTATCAATTTAATATAATTTAGTAATAGTTCCTTTAATATAATAATTTTCTTTTAATATGATAGATTATTATTATAAAATAGATGAAAAATATATAATTTTATTTTATATATTAATGTATAATTATATTTCATTACTAATTCAAAATTAATGAAATATTTATATAATTTTTGGATGTTAGGATATTGCTAAAATCATTTTCAACAGATTTGTTAGAATTTCTAAATATATATTTATATTTACAATAAAAATATCAAAAAATATTATAATTAAAACAGTTACAAAGATTTTATTATTAGATTTAAAGAAATATATTTAATAAAAAGTTGTAGCGATAGTCCAAGAAAATATATAAAATTGAACCATAACTTCTATTTTAATAGAATAGATGTGGACATATTCAATAGCTTATAACCTTATTTTTGTATAGTATAGATTGTATTGCGTCTCACATGAGCTTTGTCAAAAAACAGTGGCTGTTTTAAACGCCACCTAATAGATGTTAATGAATTAACTCTCTCACCGCACCGTTAATGACCGCTTTCTGTTGCGGCGCTCACATAGCTATCTCGTAATATTAAAATAAGTGCAAAAATTAAGATTGCACATTAAACATAGGATCAATAATATCTAAATTAGCCATTTTTTTCATTTTATGCTAATAAACTGAACATATAAACCAAATTGTATAAAATTCATAGGGGTCAGTTGACCATCCCCCCCTCCGCCCTAAGTAGCTTCACCACTACTAGAGATAACTAAATGAACTTAACAGACTCTTATCTCTGAGGAGTAGTCTTTGTAACCGTTGACTACAACTACATCGTTCTTCTTCGCTCATGCATGTCTTGCTTCTGGAGTCAGAAATGATGGCGTTTTTGCCAGAGGATGCATCGAAGCTTTGATAGAAATTAAGGACGGAGTCTGCTTCAACGAATTTATTGAGCAAGCAAAGTACTTTATGCCAGAGTTTTTTTCGTGTATCAGTTCCCTCGCCACAATTTGGTTTACAAATCTTTAATGCTTATGTGAGAGTAAAAAGGCTAATTTTATTGTTGTAGGATGTTTATAAGAAACCTAATTATCCGTTAAAACCCTATTTTGTTGAATAAATAGATGAATTAGAAAACAAAAGAGTATGACTGGTGACAGCAATTGCGTAGATGGCTGAAGGAAGAGAGAGTGGAATGAATTCAAATTGAGTTCACACATTTACAAACTTGTAATTTTATACTCATAAGCAAAATGATATATATTTCATGCACAAAATAAATGATTCAATCAGAGTTACATACTCAAAATTATTTATTTATTATTTAATTAACAAAGAATATAAATTACACAAATTATACAACATAAATTTTAATTTAATTTATAAGAACAAATATTTTTTGAAGCCTTCTCTTCTGTATTGAAAAACGTTTTCTAGACACATTCGTGAATATGATCCCTCTCTCCTCTCTTCTCTCTAAAAATCTTTCAGAGAGAGAGAAGATCTAGTTCACACGTTGCCGATTTCCTCTCCCCGGCTTCGTCCCATTTTTAATCGCTGGATCTTATCCTGTTTTTGACTCCCGATGTCTCGGGCCTTTGACTATGGGTTGCGGCGGTTTCTTTAACGTCGTCTTCGCCAACTCTTTTCTCGCTCTTTTTTTGTTCTTCTACGTCGGTTTCAGAATCTATCTGGTTCCGTTGTTTTATTTCTACTTCTCCCTTCGACCTCTAGTTCTCTATGGTTTATTGGATATTGCTCGATCTATAGATTAGATTTTTTCCTCCTCTCCTCGATTTGAGTTGTCTCATTTTCGAGCTTATTCCAATCTACAAAGATGTATGCGCTCTGCATACAGGTGAATTTGATCCCTCCAGATCGATTGAAGACAATCAGTAATTTCATTAGTGAAGCGATGATCCTTTCTTTTCAGTCGGCTTGGGTTGTCTTCGTAACGAGTGCTCGTTATCGAGCTATTCTCCTATTGTGGTGAAAGTGAGTTATATCTCCCGGTGATCGGAGCTTCAGCCAAGATCTCTCTGTCAGCGTTGAGGTGAGCTATTTTGATCTCCCTTTGTTCTGATCTAAAACTATCTTTGTTGTCCGATTTGTTCCAGTTGAAGGCTGATTATAGATTCGGCGACAAGTTACCAGTTGTTGAAGAATGATTCTTCGTGTGGACACGTGCCCCTCATTCGCTTATGCGCTCAACACGTGCGGAAGCTGCTGATATCTATCATCATCTCCCTTTGGATTTTTTTTTGTTTTCCTCTATGGGCTTACGGCCCATAGTTGTACTGCTTAGCTTGGCCTGTCTTTCTGGCCCTTTCTATATAATGTATGTTCGGGTTTTATTTTGTTTGGGTTTGACCCATTTAATAAATTCCAGTTGACAAAAAAGTCTTCTTCTCTTTATTCAAGAAAAAATCTTCACTTCTTTTCCCTTTCCATAATCTTCTCATGTTTTTGATGTTTCTTTTCTAGAAGAATTATTTTCAAATACATATATAACACAAAACTTTTGTTATCACGTAGTATTTTCCCATTGTAAAACATACAATATTAGCCTTGTAAGTTCTTCACCAATCTTCTTGTGAGAGATCAAAAGGCTCTAGTTAGTTCTTCAAAGTAGATTAACTCATGTTGACAAATAACTCTGTCTACATGAGGTTTATAGAAAACCTAGTTGCTCAGTATCGTTGCTTTCTAGTGAAAACAGACACCAGCTCAAGCAAAAACTCATGATCAATATTATATTTTATTATTATTAAAATTATTATTATTATTATTATTATTCTGAATATTTCATATTATGTTTTCCTAAAAAAATATGTTTTTTCTATATTTATGGAAGTTAATATACCCATAATCAAAATACTCAAGCAATCTAAATTCTCATTTTTAAATTTATTTAAAACAACTTTTTACCTTTCAATAAATCTAAGACATAAAATTATTTAAATTTTTAAAATGTTAAAATTATTTTAAATATTGATATGCTTTCATGAGCTTCCAAAAATTTATCAGTTATACTTATTTATGTAAATTTCTACTTATCATCGCTTTATTTTATAATGTTTTTCAAAAATCAACAAATAATTTGATAAATATTACCAAAATATGCACATTTAAGCGATAAATAAATATAATTTGATTTGAATTAATTAATTGGAATAAAAAATAATTATACTTCAATTTTAATTTGAAAAAAAATATATGTAAACTCAATATACTCATAAAATGAGTGATTCCACTAATTCAACTTATATCTAAAATCAAATATCTAACTACAATAAAAAAATAATTTTAATCTATTTATTTTATAAATATAAATTACATGATGAATCAAAAGATAATAATAAACAAAAATAAAATACTAACCAGTTGTTACAATTTATTTATTATGTAATATGTATATATATATGCATGATATTTCAGAATATTATATTTATTCATATGTAATTTTGACACTTCAGTTTATTTTTTATTACACTCTAAGCATAATATATATTAAGTTATACACAATCTTACGAAAATATATTTACATATATAAGACAACGAGCAACCTAAATTTAAATAAGAAAATTAATGAAAATTTTAAAACATTTACGATAAATATATTATAGTTGAATTCCGAGAAATATATGCAATCAGTCCAATATGTCTAAGTGAATAAATGACTTTGTTTATCTTGTGGGTCAACATTTTGATTTGATAACATTTGTACTTGTTGGCTTGATATATGCACAAACATTTGGATCATTTACGAAATTCGAATGCAAAAGAAAAGTTGGTTTTCTTCTTCATGCTCTAATGCATAATTTTGTTTTTGAATTAGGAATATAGCATACAATGAAAATTTTACCAATTAAAGTTGGAAGAAAAGCTCTATTCGTAAATATTGAAATTGGAAAAGATGAAAGTGTCCGATTTCAGAATTTTCTTTGTCGATTTATGAAAATTAAAGTTAAAGAATGTCATTGTTCACTACGAAGTCATTTATGGGAAAATATTATAATGCTCATTACTGAAACAAAATATGGTATCTTATATATTTTTATGAATTATTGTATTTTTAATAATAAATATTTAATTTAAATAAAATGTATGTTAATGAAAGTTTTGTGAACATAAAATAATTGGGTTAATTGTTAAATTTTTATAAGTTGAAGGTATTGCAAACAACTATTAACTAAATAAAAAGAGAATCATTTGGAAATATCTTTTTGGAGTAAGAAATTGAATAATACATTAAAATAAAATATAATTATATTTTGGAGTTGCATCATTTTGAAGTAATAAAAAAAAGAATAATACATTGATGATATTTTTAGAGAACTTCTAACTTCTTTCCATATTTTACTATAAAATTGAGCAAAACATCGAGTAGTAAACAAACAAAAAAGTAATTGCTCTATTTATAAAGTAATTATGTTTTTTTAATTCATTACTTTATTTTTCATTTTATTTTGTAGCAAAATATGAAGTCAGGTTGAAAATGTTCTTATTATGGGATCAGTAAAAAGGCCACGTGGAATAGTAGTAAGCACGCCAAACTCGTGTTTCAAAGCAACACACGCAGTGAGACCCTACGGTCAACCAAACGGCAAACGCGGTAGTCTCATAAACGTAGTGAGACCCTACAATAAACAAATTCGACGACATCCCTTCTGTAGCTACAGTTAGAAACTTAGAATATCACACCATAGAGTTCCAACATTAAGCTCATAATTAAGAATTATCCTTTTGATTAACTGCCTCTATTTCAGCGAAATGTTAGTTTTTTATATCTAAATTGTTGACACAAATGTTTGTTAATCATATAGTTTGTCTTAGGTAGTTTATTAATTTTATAGTCAATAAAAGATAAAAATTGATATATTTTTTATAGTCATTAACAATATGTAGACAATTTTTTGTTTATATTTTTATAAATGCATATGTTAATATTAGATTATTAACATTATTAATTATAAATCAATTATAATTTTACAGAGTTAATGTATATGTGTAAATTGGAATTACGATTTTTAAAAATTTGATAACGTTTACCTATTTAAGAAGATATATATATATATATATATATATATATATATATATAGTTAAATCAATACATCTCTAATTAATTACTAAGAATAACAAAGCCCAATTATATATATATATATATATATATATATATATATATATATAGTTAAATCAATACATCTCTAATTAATTACAAAAAAGTTACTAAGAATAACAAAGACCATGATAACAAAGATAATTTTAAATAGGCATGTTATACAGTTGGTGATAGACACTTGAAAAAAAAAGAATAACAAAGCCCAATTAGACACCATTTGAGTTAGACATCTGGTTACGCAGCTTTTGAGCTAAATAACATAGAATTTAACAGAGCGTGTTTGATTTGTTTTGAAGATGTTAGATCATGGCGATGGCAGGTACTTGTTTCGCTTACTTACATGATAAATATGTCAAACAACTGCTCTGTTTTGGTGACTCTGATGTTTGGTTAGACTTAATATCGAGACCTTGAAAGAGATATATAAAAATTGAATGTTAGAAACTGTAGACGACTATATTTTCAAAATAGACATAAGCATGGCTAAGATAATAAACTTACCAAGCATAAATCTCTTTTTATTTCTTGGCGTCTCGGGTGATAGGATGCTGATTTGCTGATATACTGAATGTGTATTACATGGAACATGCCAATTTTCAATACCCTCAAACAGTCGATAAAAGACTGAGCGCAATGGAATGTCTAGATTTGTAATGGAATTTGACAAAAAATGACTTGAACTGTTGAAGTTTATCTTATCCTTCAAGGTTGATGGAGAGATATTTTTTGCAGTTAAATCCACGTTGCAATGATCTGTTTTTCTTCTCTTCATAGTTCCAAATTCTTAAGCAGACTGGTTACAGAATTTTCAATCTCTTTTAATAGATTAGATGGAGGAGGAAGAAGGGTTAAGCATGAGAACATAGATTTTGTGTGATAAAATCCAAAATGTGATTTTCCACTACCTAAGAATTAGGACTATAGTTATTTTTAAAGTATATATAGGAACTAAATATATCACTTAATATTTTGGAACATGTAATTACGTGATGAAATAATATTTATGATTTACATATATTTTATAAGTGGTTATTTGATCATTAAAAAAAAGATAACATTTTAATTATCTTAAAGACGGATAAGTCATATAAGGCAAGTCATGTTTTTTTTTTTTTTTTAGAATATTCTTTGTTATTATAATTATTTCTTGTAAGATTAGATCTGCATACTAATTAAAAATAAAATAACATTTTATGTTTTTTAAGCAGGTTGAAAAAACAGTAACCAAGATCAATTCTTCGATGAGTTTATATTTATGATATTGAACTTCTGCAAAATAAAAAGGTATGTCTACTTATCATATTATATATATATATATTTAGAAACTGCTAGGAATGATGGGGAACGTTTTGTAGTGCAGCAATATTTATAGTTAGAGCCTTGGTTAGTGTTAAGTAATATTTATTTTTATTCAACTCAATTTAATTTTTTTCTGGGCAACACTCTAGACAACTATCGTGGTTTCATAGTTCTTAATATATTCACCAAGTTAGATTATTAGAATACTTTCTTATCAAGATCCATTGCATAAATAAAGTAAAATCAATAAAAAAATTATAAATTTATTGATACAGTTTTAGAAACACACAAAAAAAACAACGTTAAAACATAGAAATAATCAACATTAAAAAAAATCTTCTTCTCTTGTATTAGTCGGCCTTTTCTTTTTCCAATTTGATAGAGGTTGATCTCAGCTTCTTAGAGATAGAAGTTATGTCTGGGAGATCAGCATCGTCCTCTTTGCGTTTTGTGAAAGGTGTTCTGCATTCTTCTGATTCATTTTGGTTGTTTCCTTCCAGCATGAGCACCTAATAATGACTAAATTATATCATAGATGATGTCATATTAGAACATTGTTGTTCAATACGAAAATGTTGGAATAAAATAGATAATAAACTCACATCACAAGAAGACATTGTAGAAGATGATGTGCCAATCATTGAGGATGGCTCAGACTGGGATTCAAGTTTAAGAATTTTATCTCCAGACCAGACCTCGAGAACTTTAAATGTTTATGCTCCATTGTTCACATTATCATAGCACACAAAAATGCCAAAACAAAAAAAAATCCAACTAAATCTTTGATAGGTTCTGGTAGGAGCTCTGGATCTTCAATCTGCATTAGGTTATGTAATTTTGTTTTTCATTTATCCAAAACAACTATCTAAGAGTAAAAGACGAAACTTTAACTCATCATAGGAGTCATCCCACAGATCAACAACATCATGTCCTCCAATTGTCTTAGCAACAATGTTGAGCAACATCAACTTACATGTTTCTGTGTCATCCCTCACAATCAAATGAAGCTTGAATCTATTATAGATTTGTTTTTAAAAAATATGAAATAAGGAAATATTAACAAATAATAAAATAAGTAAATATTAAGAAACTATGCTCTTACACAGGAACCACTTCAGTCACATTAGCTTGGCATTTCTCACAACGCCAAAGTTGTTTGTCATCAAGGTTTTAACTTGAAGTAATGATCTTACCAATTTTAGTAACATGATGTTTGCAACGTTCATGTCCAAAATAGAACCATGCCCAATCAGTGATTACAGCCTCAATAGAATAAATGATTTTGCAGTTCTCAACCTAGTCACATATTTTCATGGTCTAAGAACAAAATAATATTTTTCTTTTTTTTTAATGCTAGCAAAAATAAATAAAATTAGTTACACAAAATATAAGCACAAAAAATTTCGCAATCATACAATCTTTATTATATCTGTATAACCTGATTTGCAACAAAGAGTTCAGAAATCATTTTGATCTCAAGATCGTTCCAGTCATCTTCTTGTAAAACGAATTCTTTTTTAGAATGTTTCTTCTCAATAAGACCAAGAGGAAGTTCATCTTCTTTCAGCCTATATATATAAATATTTACAATACCGAATTAGAAAGAAGATAGTAATATAACCAAATGATGAATTTTGTAGATGAAATCTTACTTTTCCTTGAAATGTAATGCCTCTTTGAACGTTGGATCAAGATAAACAATCGATGCATCAGAAGCATTTGTGATTTGCACCTCACCTAAACACATTCAGATATAATTAATCACATAAAAATATTTTTAAAAATATATGTACTCTGATATCAAAACGCCTTAAATACAATACCTCTGTAGAAACTGATTTTGGCGAACCTGATCAAACAGACCAGTGGTTGTTCACGTTCAACATATGACTCCAATTGCTCAGCATATTTCTCCCATAAACAACATGCAATGTCCTTACCACTAAAAACCACAATATTAGTACAAGTAAAACATAAAATTGTGTATCAACGCCCAATCTAGTATATTAAAACCAAAAATTACTTTGAGTCAACCAAACGAAATTAAACTTTCTTCCGGTCCTGTCCTTTCACTTGCACGGTTTGAACTAGTTCAAGGCTTATGATTTTCCCCATAACATCTTCAAGAAAAAAAACACATTGGAATACAGATTAACATTCTAAACTGGAAACTGTAATATAGAAATTACAAAGATTGACATATAGGTATTACCAATAAGGAAGTGGGTCTTTAAGGTTCCATCGATGATGTCTTCGTAATTGCCAAGAGATAGAAAGATGCTATCCTGATTTAGGTCGGAATTTGTTATCATAGTTTCGTTAGTGATTATCATCTTGTAGGGATGGCTTGTTGGCCGATATTGGCATGATGCTTGGGAAACGGAAAACGTTGTGAGAACACGCCATTCCCTAGTGGTAGTTTCCTTTGAACACTTAAAATGTGATTACTCTTGCAGGTAGCATGGATCTTTTCACCCTACAAAATGAGGAAACATAAAGTAAGTTACTGTTAGCAAGGAATACAAACATAATAAATATTGAATTGCAAAACTTACATGTTCATCGGTTAGAACCATTTGAAGAGTTTGTCCACCGAATGATGGTTTTTTTTTGCTGCCAGGAATGTAGTAATTTCACTTGAGATCTCCATTTAGTCTTAAAAGGTTTCAAGTCTTTCACTGGTGTGAGACTTGCATTGTTTGACATTTTTGTTGTTTTGGTGTAGAGGACACGTAGAATCTCCTACTCAATTAATAGGTATACAGCGATATATATATATATATATGTGTGTGTGTAAGATAATGATGAGTGTGCGATCTAAACTAATTATTAGAATAATTGATGAGCAAATTTTGTAGATAAGGATTATACTTAATGTTTTGAATATTTTTAAAGATTTTGCGGCTTGTATTTTGATTAGTGATTATGAAGTTATAAACGTAGTTAGGTAGATTTCTTGATTTGTTTTTAAAATTTAGTGTTATTACCTATAATTCCTTGATCAGCAATTAATTTTATTTATATAATAAATGTAAGACCTTAAATGTAGGAGATATCTATGTTAAGTAATTAAAATATTTAAAGATTTAAGGAATAGTTAGTTGATATTAATATAATTTTGATTTGATCTTGTCCGATATATTGTTTAAACCACGTGTTCAAATAAAAATTCCATAACAATAAGTATATTCCAATAAATAGGCAAAAAATGGTTTCTAAAGGATTTATAATTTTATGTGAAGTGTTATTATTGTATAATGGTTTCTGAATATTATTGTATGTTAACATCCAACTTAAAAACCATTTGTTTGAATTATTTTATGTTTGAATCATTTTATAAAATTATATTATTATATTAAGTTGGTGGTTATAAGAGTATGAGTCCAATTTGGTTATGCTACATCTTTAAAAAATTTAATGGACTTTAATAATGGTTATATTTTAAATCCATGTGTGGCCCTTACGTGATATTTAATATAAACCTTAAAGTGAAGTACAAATTTTTAATTATTGCCGGTGGCAAAGAATTGTAAATAAAGACATAAAGTCAGGGTTATTTTAAATTTGTACTCACTTTTAATAGGTTTTAATAGGATAGATATTCACATGTTTCAATTCGTTACGAATATAGGCTCATTTGAGTAATGTTTATATTAACATGCTTATGTTCAATCCCGACATGTTGATTTCGGGGAAGCTCTAGTAAAAGAATCTTGTGATTACATAGTTCAAGTCATTGCTTGAAATGTAAATTACAATTGAAGTTTTGTTTTTAGTGAATGTTCAAGATTTCTAGTGACTTTTTGTTTTGTACAGATCCAGCTAAAATAGATAAATCTCCGCTGGGGGTTCACCTTCTCGGCCGCTCTATCTCTTTGTTGCTGTATTCCATCAACGCTCTACCCCGATGATTTGTAGTTCTGGCTTCGGGTTTTTGCTCCAGTTTAGAGGTCCGCTCGTGAGGATCTCCGACACCGATAACGAGCATACTGTCTCTGGTTCCGTGACGAGGTGGTGGGAGTGGATTCTGGCGTTAGTAGTCGGCTTTTAGGGTTTTGTGGGTTGATTTGTCCTTTCCCCTTTTCAAATCTACTTGTGGGTTCTGTTGCGTGTGTGTGGGGGAGATAAGGTCATGCTGCCTCTAGATGTGCTTTTCTGCAGGTTCATTTACGGTAGCAATGGCGATTGTGGAGGTTCTTGGTTCTCCTATCTTCTTCGGCGTCATGGAGGAACATCCTCTTTCATCCTCAGTCAAGAGAGCTTCAGAATACGTTCTTTCTCGGATATGCACTAGGGGTCAGTCGTATGCAGGCAGTGATGGTGCGGTGTCCCTATTATGGTGTTGTGTTTGGCGAGTTACTGTTCTTGGTTGTCCCATGTGGTTTCATGTATGTTCCTCATCGCGTCTCCTCTCTTCTGGCCTCTTCTACTCGGGTCAATTTTTGGGTTTTCGACAGTAGGAGACAACCTCTCTACTGGTCCTTCATCTATTCTTTAGTGTTTCCTTGCTCTTGTCGACACCGAGGGTTTTGGTTAGTGAGTCACAGACTCTGTTTTTCGGTTCTCGGACACGACATAAGGCGTAACGACCTTCTCTTATTAGTTGTTGTTGCTGTGTCTCTTGTGGCAAATCACAAATCCCATTTCCAAGAGAGGTTAATTAACTGTGTCTTGGTAGTGTGTTTGCAAGTTCTTTGCAGGTTTAGAGGATCCGATTTGAGACTAGCGACGGTCCAGAACCCGACTTTTGGCGACTTGGGTGAGATTGTACAGTCTGGGTTGTTAAGGGCTTGATTCTCAATACTGCATTGTAGCATTCTAAGTCTGGCAGCTGTAGTCTCTGATATACCCTCCAATTTCTAAAGGATATCTTCTTTCATCAGGCTCTGAGAAAAATCAATCTCATTGAACCTGTCTTCTAATTGTTTTTATGTTGCGTACTTCTGTTTGTCAAAATCAGTATCGATAGCTGGCATGATGGTGTCGTCGATCGATGCTACTCTATCTGGACCACTCGCATGCTGTCTTTGAACAATATCCAAATCTTGATTCATCTCATCCATGTGTGTAGTCAACCCGGCGAGGCACTTGTCTATAAGATAGTAGACATCATCAAGCCTCCTGTAGAAATCATCTAATGACATCTCTTGAGATTTGTAGATCTCATTCACAATATCGTCAATCTATGCTATGTTGTATGTCTTTGGTGTTTTCCTAGACATAGCGATATTTGCTGCATGTTCAGGTAAACATATGTAGTTGTACTCAAACATAGTAGCTCTCTCTAGAACTGCCCTGATATCTTCTTCTTGCACATTCACAATTCTTTCGTCTAGAGCTCGTGCATTACCATTCCCATCTATGTAGATGTCATACTCATCTTTATTTTCCCAATGGAAAATTCTTCTGCCATCAGCATCATAGGCTCTCGTTCCATACTCTACACGATCGTCTATCAGTAGGGGATTTATCCAACTGATCGGTCCTGGAGTTTCTGAACTAAAGGGGTTAGATGTACATAACTCATGAACTTCAGGGATGGTGGTATCGATCGATGCATGCTTCCTGTCGTCGATGTTTGATTTTGGAAAGGCTCGTGCTTCTGCTCCTTGATGTCGATCGATGCCGGTATCTATGCGTCGATCGATGGTTGTTGCTGTTGTCCAAATAAATTTCCTTATCCGTTTGCCATAACAAGGGCATCTGCTACATCCTCCTTAGGTATATTTAAAATTCTCCCATAAAGATCTTGTGCACGTCCTTTTGTATCTCTGAAAATTCCAAACTCATCTGGTCTAAGATAACCATTTTATGTATCTTCTGCTTAAAGTAAATGTTATGGTTTTTGTTTGATGTCGTTCGATGGCCAAGATATGCCGAAGATGGATGCTCTAGTGTCCACTCTCGCGTTCATTACGAAGCCAGCTTTTTCCAGTGCCATGCCGCGAGACTCGATCAGTTTCGCCTCTCTGTAATCTGCATTGCATTCTTTGTAAGCTCCACCATATCCTTGGCATGCCGGATTGGTGTCTATCGATGGTGTATGTCGACCGTCGATCGATGCTCGATAATCAGACTGATCGCCAAAAAGGTTTCCAGCTCCATTAGCCATTACAAGTATGTCTGCCACATATTCCTTTGTGACATATAGAATTCTGCCGTCCATAGCTCTTGTGTGACCATCTGCATCTCTTATAATAATGAACTCACCTGGTTTTAGATAACCATATTCCCTTTCGTGTTCTGTAGTTGAATCTCGTTCGGTTTCTGCTTCATTCCCAGTATCGATCGATGGTGTATGGTTACCGTCGATCGATGTCGATTTCCTAAGTTGATGGGAAACATGAAAAACACCAGCCTCTTCCATAGCAATCCCTCGGTCTTCGATCATCTCTTCGTCTTTGTAGTCTTCGTCGTACTCGAGATAGGTTTTGTTGTAATCGAAATCTCCATGGTAGGTGTTGACTTGTTCGGATGTTTGAGTGTCGATCGATTCCATAGGGTGGCGTCAATCGATTGTTGAACTGTAAGGCCGTTGATTGATGTGTTGGGTGGGGTATCGATCGATTCTCCTTCTTCTAATTCCTCACCAAACTCGTAATCGCAGAAGCATGTGGCCACAAGCTCTGCATCATTGCACAATTCAATCAGAGTAGCTTTGTTCTTATTCTTGACAAGTTCATAAAAAAATATTTTAATCAATTAGAGATAGATACAACCTGTTTAACTTCATTTTGCATATGGCTCCCACAGTAGCTATGAATCCTCTCCCAAGTAGTAGAGAAGAGTTCCAATATATTCTGATGTCCATCACATGAAAGTCTGTTGGGACTAAGGTATTTTTGATATGCACTGGAACATCTATTACCATCCCTCCTGAGTTCACTCTTGAGCGGTCTATGAATGTAAAAGAATCGTTGGAGAGTTCCACTTGCAAGTTCAGCTCCTCTGCCATAGATTTTGGCATAATCCTCACTGAAGATCCAGTGTCACAAAGGACATTGGGATATTTGTTTCCTTTGATGAAGCATGGAACCACAAATTTTTCAGGATCACTTTTCTTCTTCCGATAAGTCCCCTGCTTCATCTTTTCTCTGAGGTGATTGAACATTGTCTATATATCATTGTCTGTCTCCCTTGTTTCCCTGAAAAACATCCACAATCTGTGAGTATAATAAACTTCATCAAAAAAAATATCTAGAGAAATTTTAAAAACTCTTTTAGTAAAGCTATCTACCTCCTTTTCATTGGTTTCTCTACGTTGATGTTTTGGGATCTTTTGCCTCCTATTTGAGTGTCCCTCATCTTCTATATCAGTATCCATAGCTTCAGATGTGTCTGTATTCTTTTCTGAAACTGTCACGGTCAGAAGTACAATCAAATTGGCATCGAGGTTTGGTAGCCGAACCGGGTTTCTCTCATGTCGATCTATGCTGAGTGTGTATTGTCGACCGATTCTTCTATCACTCTGTCGATAAATTTCATGAGAACGGTGTCAATCAATGTTAGTCGATTTACATGACACCACTGATTCTGTAGGGTTCACTATCGATCGATTCACTCTGGTTGGTGTCGATCGATGCGAATGAGAAGTGCCGGGTGATATGAAATTTTCCACACGAAAATCGCAGGCTTGAGGCTTCTCTCTCTTGACTTCCTGCCAGAAATCATCAGCAATCAATGCATTGACGTGGTGATTTTGTCTAGCCTCGTTCTTCTCCGCAATCAAGCTCTCATGCCTGTTAATGGTTTCACTTGTCTGCATCACTTGATTCTCCAATTTCCTCACATGAGTGCTGAGGTTTTCAAACTTGGTATTGAGGTTGAGGAATAGACCATCTATCTTTCCATTGAAATCCACAGTCATCTTCAGTTTTCCCTCTAAAACTCTGTCAACCATTGCTTCAATCTTTCTTTCTAGACGTTCTGGAGGAGGATTCTGGTAGTAGGAAGATCCATAAGTCCTGTTGTTGTTGAAGGGCCTTCGTTGTGAATTATGATTAAAGTTACTCCTTAGACCAGTAATATAGTTGTGTCAAAAGGTATTGGATTACAATATCAGATGGCACAACTAGTGATGTGTTACTTCGTTGTGTCAAAAGCCATCTGATATTGTAATCCAATACCACTGAATAAAGTGTCGAACCCGTGATGTGGAGAGTCCCTCTGGTATGACTTGAATCTGATCCAAGAGTTTCTAAAAGACTCTGAAGGTTCTTGTGAAAAAATAGCAATCTTGCTCCTCAGATCTTCTGCTCTACTAGAGATACCAAAGTGGATCATCATGCCACTACATCACACTTGCTTAGAAAGTTTGAAGGAACCAAAGCTGATTTCCAAAACTAATTATGATATTATTTGTTGCTTTGGGATTTGGTATACATTAGATCGGATTCCGTCTGCAAGTCTGGAAGGTAAACGTTTGTGTTCTTTCGATTTCCCTCTCTCTCCACTTTAGATAAAAAAGGGAGTCAAACAGGATTTGGTGGCTACAACGATTAAAGCTTTATTCAAATGATCCTAGAAAGAGATAAAGGTCAAAAAGAAGTGAACATGATCTGGTGGCAAAAACGATTAGGGCTAGAACACTTGACATCGATAAATGACCAATTCGCAGACAACTGATTTCAAGTCCAAGTTAGAGGCAAGACACAAGATTACAGGATTACCCCTGGATGAGTTTTGACCTAGATTTTAGGGTTTTATATTTATACTTTATGTATTAGACCAGAACAAGGGGGGCTGCTAGTGTGGCAAGTGTGTGTGTGTGTGTGTGTGTGTGCACCAGCACTCCATTATAGTTTTAGGATTTATTTAGGGGGAAGATTCATAACTTATGTGGGAGATTTGTACTGGAACCCCAGTATTTTATCTATGCATTATATTCAGATTTTTATTCTTACTTTTATTATGCATGAGTAGTTATCAACTAGATTTAGGGTTGAATTATAGCAATCATGGATTAGCCCAAAAGTAGGATTGCTAGGTTAAGTTAATATCTATCAATTAAGTTGTGCTTAATGCTTGCATTCTAGAGTAACTAACTAGGATCTCGAAAGTAGGACATATTTTAGAGCACATAGGATGCTCGGCCAAAAATTCAGATCGGATTATGCATGAACCATCGAGCGGCGTCACACACTGTGCGTCGATCAACGTCACACATTGTGCGTCGATCAACGTCACACACTAAGCATCAATCAACGTCACACACTGTGCGTCGATCCACAGCTAAGTCGACTGCGAGATTAATGAAAGCTTGAGAAATTACAAGTTTTACCCATAAATTCCATCATTTGCAAGACAAGTCTCTGGCCGAAATATAAACTATTTATTAGGGTTTTCTCTCTTAGTTTTAAGCTAAGACTAGAAGACCTAAGAGAGAGTTATCTTCTAAGTTACACACAAGCTTTAGAGTGGAGAGGTGGAACACCTTGTTACATTTATTGGAGAGAGAGATCTGATCATTATTACATAGAAGATCTTAAACTCCTTATCTTTTTGCTCATTTTATTCTATGCAATTTATTCAGACTTCAATCATATTATTTATTGCTATGTCTGAGTAGTTCCTTGTTAGATTTAGGGTTCCTCAATGGTAGTAATGTCTTTCTGATTTTACAGAATTTTTAGGGTAATCTTCTTGGTTCTTTGTTTAAGTTACTCTTAATGTTAGTAAATAAGACTCAAAACAAATTAATAGCGTTAGCGAACCTCTCTCAGACTTAAATTACACTGTCCCTAGTGTAATCCACCCTGGATTGGTTAGGAAAAATCAAATCATAAGTAAATAACTTAAGTAGAAAACTAAATACCTCTCTCGGTAAGAGAGCGTCGATTGATGGTAGGCAGGTGTGGTCGATCGATGGTCGCTATCCATTGTCGACCGATGGTGCCTCTATGGTGTCGATCGATGGTGAACTCAAATAGTCTGTAAAAACAAAGTAAACTCGAAAATAAATAGTAGTACAAGTAAAAAGATA
The DNA here is from genome assembly GCA_905132885.1 of Moricandia moricandioides. NCBI lineage: Eukaryota > Viridiplantae > Streptophyta > Magnoliopsida > Brassicales > Brassicaceae > Moricandia > Moricandia moricandioides. The sequence goes on from CAJHQQ010002121.1 coordinate 52,717, forward strand.
AATAAATAAACTTACTAAAGAGTGGGTTGCCTCCCACTCAGCGCTTGTTATAGTCTTAATCTCAATGTTTTGAACTTTTTGACTAGAATAGAGGTGGATCAACACTTGAAAAACAAGTGTCTACATCTTCTTTGCTCTTCTGAAACTATGTGACAACCAAGCTTTTCATGGCCTCATCTCCTCTGGCTTTCTCATTCTTCACGATCTCCTTAGCAACCTCCACTGAATGCATTCTCCTTTGTAGATCCTCAATATTGAGCTGTTGCATTCTAAGTTTGGCAGTTGTAGTCTCTAATATATCTTCTAATTGCTGAGAGATGTCTTCTTTCATCAGGCTTTGAGAAAAAGCAATCTCTTCGAACCTGTCTTCTTATTGTTTTTCTGCCGCAGACTTCTGTCTGTTGAACTCAGTGTCGATCAATGACATGATGTTGTTGTCGATCGATGTCACTCTATTTGCTCCAATCGTATGATGTCTTTGAACATTATCTAAATCTTGCTTCATCTCATCCATGTGTGTAGTCAAACCTGTGAGGCACTTGTCTATGGGATAGTAGACATCATCAAACCTTTTGTGGAAATCATCCAGTGACATCGTGGTCTTGCTGTATTAGTAGTTGGAGAAATACCGGAATCAGGGGTGATACACGAGAAGGTAGGTTAGGTATATATAGCGAGTGCAGATGGTGCACCAGTTTTGTATACTTAGTTTTGTAGATCTCTTGCACAATTTCATCAATCTCTACTCTGATGTATGTCTCTTGATTCTTTATAGACATAGCGATCTTTGATGCATGTTTTGGTAAACATATGTAGCTCTGCTCAAACATAGTAGCTCTCTCTAGAACTGCCCTGATATCTTCTTCTTGCATATTCATAATTCTTTCGTCTATAGCTCGTGCATTGCCATTCTCATCTATGTAAATGTCATACTCTTCTTTCTTTTCCCAATAGAAAATTCTTCTGCCTTTTGCTTCATAAGCTCTTTGTCCATGCTCCACATCATCGTCTATCAGTAGTGGGTTTATCCTACCGACTGATTGTGGACTTCATGAACCAAAAGGATTAGAGGTACAAAACTGGTTCACCCTTGGAATGGTGTTGATCACTGCATGATGGCTGTCGTTGATCATTTTTGATGTTTGGGTGTGCATAGATCATTGTGGATCGGCACGTTCTTATGTTCCTTGCTATCGGTTGATGGTCGTACTCGTGTGTTGATCGATGGCTGTTGTTCAAATAAAGCTCTTGATCTTGTAGCCATAACAAGGGCATATGCTACATCCTCCTTAGGTATGTTTAGAACTCTTCCATAGAGATCTTGTGCATGTCCTTTTGTATCTCTGAAAATTCCAAAGCCATGTGGTCTGAGATAACCATCATCTGCATGTTCTGTTCTTGGCTCTTGTTCTGGTTTGCGTCTGATGTTGTTTAAAGGCAAGGAGGTAATGTCGATTGATGCTTGATTATCCACTAATGTGTTCATTACCCAGCTAGCTTCTTCTAGTGCTAGGCTGTGAGAAACAATTAGCTCTTCCTCCTTGTAGTCTGAATCGTAGTCTTCGTAAGCTTCACTGTATCGTCGATCTGCCTGATTGGTGTCGATCGATGGTGTATGGTGACCGTCGATCGATGCTCGATAGTCAGACTGTTGGCCGAAAATATTCTCAGCTCCATTAGCCATCCAAGTATATCCGGCATATCTTCTCTGGGGCATGCAGAATTCTGCCATCCATAGCTCTTGCGTGACCGTGTGGATCTCTCATAATATCGAACCCATCTGGTTGTAGATAATCATATTCCCTCTCGCGTTCTGCTGCTGAATCTAGTTTGGACTCTGAGTTACAACCAGTATCGATTGATGGTGATTGGCTACCATCGATCGACGTGGATTTCCCAAGTTGATGGGAAACATGAAAAACACCAGCCTCTTCCATAGCAATCCCTCGATATTTGATTATTTCTTATTCTCTGTAATCTTCGTCTTCCTCGAGGTAATCTGGATTGTAATTGAGATCTGCATGGCAAGTTTTGATCGGTTCTGAATGGTGGGTGTCGATCTATAATGAGGCATGGGCGTCGATCGATTGTTGAATTGCAAGCTCGTTGATCGATGGTATGGATTAGGTGTCGATCGATGCTCCTTCTGATTCCTCATTGAACTCATAATCGCATAAGCATGTAGCCACAAGCTCTGCATCATCACATACTTCAATCAGAGTAGCTTTGCTCTTATTCTTGACAGGTTCATAAAAAATATTTTGATCGATTAGAGATAGATACAATCTGTTTAACTTCATATTACAGATAGCTCCCACAATGGCCATGAATGCTCTCCCAAGTAGTAGTGAAGAGTTGCAATTTATCTTGATGTCCATCACATGGAAGTCTATTGGGACTAGGGTGTTGTTAATCTGCACTGGAACATCTTTTACCATCCCTCATGAGTTCACTCTTGAGTAGTCTACAAATGTGAAAGAATCATTGGAGGGTTCCGCTTTCAGGTTCATCTCCTCTGCCATAGTCTTTGGCATAACGCTCACTAATGATCCATAGTATCACAAAGGGCGTTGGGATATTCGTTTCCCTTGATGAAGCATGGAACCACGAACTTTCCAGGATCACTTTTCTTCCTTAGACAAGTCCTCTGCTTCATCTTCTCTCTAAGATGATTGAACATTATCTCTATATCATCATCTGTCTCCCTTGTTTCCCTGAAAAACATCCATAATCTATAGTATAATAAGCTTCATCAAATGAGGTATCTAGAGGAATTTTGAAAACTTTTTTGGCAAAGCTATCCATCTCTTTTTCATTAGCTACTCTGTGTTGATGTTTCAGGATCTTTTGCTTCCTCTTGGAGTGTCCTTCATCTTCTCTATGAAGATCCATAGCTTCAGACGTATTTGTATTCTGTTCTGAAATTGTTACAGTTGGACGCACAATCAGACTTGCATTGAGGTTCGGGAGTCGAACTGGGTTTCTCCTCTGTCGATTGATGCTAAGGTTGCACTGTCAATCGATGCTTCTATCACTCTCGATCGATGTTCTGAGTTCTTTGTCGATCGATGTTAGTCGATTCATACGAAGCCACTGATACTGTAGAATTCATCGTCGATCGATGCTCATTGCTATGTGTCGACCGATGCTGATGAGAAGTGCTGAGTGACATAGAATTTTCCACACAAAAATCGCTGTCCTGGGGCTTCTCTCTCTTAACTTCCAGTCAGAAATCATTATCAATCAATGCATTGATATGGTGATTTTTTCTAGACTCCATTTTCTCTTTGATCAAGCTCTCATGCCTCCTAATGGTTTCACTTGTTTGCATCACTTGATTCTCCAATTTCTTCACATGGGTGTTGAGGTTTTCGAACTTGGTATTGAGGTTGAGGTACAAACCATCTATCTTCCCATTGAAATCAACAGTCATTTTCTGATGTCCCTCTAAAACTCTGTCAACCATTGCTTCCATCTTATTTTCCTAAGCTTTTGGAGGAAGATTCTGGTAATAAGAAGATCCACAAGTCTTGTTGTTTTTTGAAGGGCCTTTCAGTGAACCCTGATTAAAGTTACTCCTTTGACCAATCCCATAGGAGTTTCTGTTGAAACCAAGATTTCTTTGTCTGTGGAAATCATTCCCATCAATGTAGTTTACATCATATTCTTCAATCTCATCATCTCTAGACTCTACTGCTTCTACTTCTGCAAAAGTGACATGCTTCTTGAAAATTTTCTGAACGCTATCCAGTTTTGCCTTGACTTCCTCAAATTGTTCTTTTCTCACAGCTGGAGCTGATTTCCTTCTCTCAAAATATGTGTTCTTGGTACTACTGTTGGATGCTAGATTCTCAATCAATCTTGTAGCTTCTTCAGGACTCCTAGTGCTGAAATTCCCCTCACCAGCAGTGACCAAAGCCATATTATACTGCAACCCAATAACTCTGAAGAAAGTGCTAAGAAGCTGCACTTCGTTGAACCCGTGATGTGGACAGTCTTTCTGGTATGATTTGAATCTTATCCAATAATTTCTGAAAGTCTCTGAAGGTTCTTGTGAAAACGTAGGAATCTTTCTCCTTAAATCTTATGCTCTCGTATCATCAAAGAAGTTATACAAGAAAGCGTTCTTGATGTTTGTCTAGGATGTCAGAGATCCCACTGGTAGCTGCTTAAGCCAATAAGAAGCTTCTCCAGCAAGTGAGTACTTGAAGAGCTTACAGAAAAGATAGTTCTCAGGGACTCCATTGGCTTTAATAGCAGTCAATAGATTCTCAAATCGCTCCAGATGATCCATAGGTTGCTCATGACGCAATCCTTGGTAAGGTGTTTGCGCTACAAGTCCAAAGAAAGCGGGCTTGATCTCAAAATCGTTTCTCTGAAAAGCTGGAGGACGAATGGTGGATATGTTGGCGTATAACTGGTATCGACGGTTGTAGTCAGCCAGTGTTCTCTGAGCAGCTTTGGCGTTAACTTCAGGTTGAGCTACTGCAGCGTCTGCTTCTTCTTCTCTATTAGGGATTAAAGCCCTTTGATCATCTATCTTTTGACTTGTTTCATTACGCAGGTGACCGTTGAGATCAAGCAAGTCTCCATTCTTATTCTGAACCAATACAATAGTCGCAACCATATGAGCTCATCTGCTATCGTCAATCGATGTGTGTAGGTGTTCATCGATCGATGTTGTGTGGTCAACGTCAGTCGATGATCGAGTTCTGATGTCGGTCGATGATCCGTAAAGAGGTGTCGGTCGATGCTCAGTAGATGTCGTTGATCGATGCTTGTCGTCCTTCATTGCGGATCGTACGTTCGAGATTCTCTGGGTCTGAGAATAGTAGTTCTTGTCCTTTATTGCTCCTGATACTCTTTTGTATGTATCTGAAAAACAAGGAAAAGAAAAATTCAGTAATTTGAAAGTAAAAACAAACTTAGACTAAATCCTAGAAATTAAATCCAAATTTGACAATGTGTGTTTATTGTTCTAGCAGGGTATAAATATCCTAAACAATTAACTATCAAATTAACCATTAATCCTAACACACAAAATAATACTATTGCCAATAGAGATAAGGTGTAGTACTTAGGGATCAAATCCACAGAAAGCAATGACACACAATAGATTTCTTATTTCTAAAGACTAAGCTATGTATATATATATCAGTAGCAAGTAATCAGTTTAAGGAAATATTCCTTATCAAGAAGTATAGATGAAATATGCAAATATGATAATAATACAAATATAGAAATGACAATAATACAAATATGAAAATATGTTGTTAAACTTAACTAAAATGTAAATATGTTAGATCTAGGGTTTCAGGCTTAATGGATTGTAGGGAATATGAGGCACGGAAATGTAAATATTCTAGAACTCAGATATTAACTATTTTGACCCTTTTAACTTCAACTCTCGTATGCGAGTAAAAGGAAAAACTATCGATCGACGGCTAATGCCTGATGTCGATCGATGGTGAAATCAGAAGGAAGTGTGAACGAGATTTGATATATTCACCAAGCTAATTAGACCAGCTCTCGCATGTGCCTAACAACCTAGCTCAATGGAGTATATTCTGATATAACCTACTCTCGTATTCGTCCATGTCCTACTTTCGAGATCCTAGTTAGCTACTCTAGAATGCAAGCATTAAGCACAACTCAATTGATGGATATTATTTCAACCTAGCAATCCTACTTTTGGGTTAATCCATGATTGTCATCATTCAACCATATATCTAGTTGATGACTGCTCAGACATAATTAAAGTAAGAACAATAGTCTGAATATAATGCATAGATAAAATACTAGGGTTCCAATACAAATATCTCCTTAAGGAGTTATGAATCTTCTCTCCTAAAAAACCTTAAAACTAATATAGAAAACTAAACTCTCTTTTCTTAACTCTCTCCAACTCTCTACTCTCTCCACACTTTTATGTGTGTAATACATAAAATATAAATATAAAACCCTAAAATCTAGGTCAAACTCGTCAAGGTTATTTTCGTCTTTTGTCTCTAACTTGCTGTCTGCAAATTGACCATCGATCGAAGTCAAGTGTGCAACATCGATCGATCTTGGTCTTGTATCATCGGTAGACGCCAAGATAGTGTCGTCGATCGATGATTGTCTTCTACTTCAACTCTCTCAGTGATCAGGTACGGTTCTTCTCTTCTAAATGTTCCAAAAGCTCCAAGTATCTCCATATATCTCCAAAACGCACATAGGCCTGTAAAAACCTTAAAACATAGCCTAGACACACATAATATACCCTAAATAAAGCCTATAACATGGCCTAAAACTGGTAATAAATAAATTATATCAATTTGCAAGTCTAGGTGCGTTTTGGAGATCTGATCATCATTGTAGAGAAGATCTTGAACTCCTTATCTTTTTGCTCAGTTTATTCTATGCAATTTATTCAGACTTCAATCATGTTCTTTATTGCTATGTCTGAGTAGTTCATTGTTAGATTTATAGTTCTTCAATGGTAGCAATGTCTTGCTGATTTTATAGAATTGTTAGGGTATCTTCTTGGTTCTTTGTTTAAGTTACTCTTAATGCTAAGTTGAATTTGATCACCTCAATCTTAGAAATTAGGGTTTCATAGAGCAAGCGAGAGCTTGGTTATAACCATGAACCTATCTTAAACAATCTAAATAACTGATAACAAACGAGAGTTGAATTGTAAGTTTAGAGAATCCATCAAACCGTGAAATCAGTACTGTTCGGAATGAGCGTCGATCGACAACACCTTGTGTATATCGATGACACTCAACTGAGATGCGCGAGAGCGATCTCCTAAACTCTAAGGTTTGAGTTCGAGAATGGTACTTAATTAAAACCCTAGCAATCTATTAGTATGTATTATCTAATCCTATATGAGAATTTTCCATAAGTATAATTCTTGATATTCACAAACCAAATCAATCTTGAAATCCTTTTTATTATTATTATAATTCATCTAGCTTTAATTCGAAAGCAATAAGTCTATTGTGCAATCCTAGAGTCTCTGTGGATTCGATCCCTAAATACTACATTGAATCTCTTATTTGAGAGAGTAAAAGTGGGAAATAAGGTTAATTTGAAAGTGAAATAAAACTCCACATCAATAAGTATCCTGGAAAATGCACAAATTTCTAACTGTTATATCAGTCGTACAAATTGCTTAGCAATATTTAAAATCGTAACAACCACATCTGCAAACTCTCACAACTGCATCCGTAAACTCCTGCAATCACATCCGTAACTCCACTGCGTTTACACTAGTTTGACCCAAAAAGCTTTTTTATTGATTATTAAATTTTAAATTTTAGAAGATTTTTTTCTTAAACTAACAAAATGAGAGTTTAAAAAATAATTATGAAGATAAAATAAAAGAAATACCATAGGATTGCCTAAAACGTTTTTGTTAAAAATATAACCTCAAATGATCAAAATGTTTTATTCAAAAGGTAAGTATAAACTTATATAATTAGGATTAACTAACTTAGGGCATGATTAACTCTGATCTCTTATGGTGGGGTTCTTAGCTTTTCTAAGAGATGTTTCTTAGTTTTTAACTAAGCAAACCTAAGAACCGTATCTTAAATAAGAGACATAAGAGCCGTCTCTTATCCGAAAAGTGTAAAAAAAAGACAAATTATAAGTTAAGAACCCACCTTAAGAGACCGAGGTTAATTATGTTCTTAGGATTTATATTTAATGGGTGAAGTTTTGGGAATAAAGTTTGAAAGTTTTAAAATTTAGTTTTGAAAATTTAAATTAATTAACTTTAGGGTAAAAATATACACTATACTTTTTAATGAAATTTATTTGATTGTTTTTCTCTTTTGTAGACTATTGGTAGGTCTTTCTCTTATTTTTAATAGCCCCTGTTAATATACAAAATGCAAAAAGGGAAGGAGAGGAGAGGAAAGAACAAAAATCAGGAGTTGTCGTTCCGAAGACGAAACACATCGACTCATCTTCCTCACACGAAATAATCAAAATCAATATCAAAATCAAAAGCTTTCACTTTTCTTTCGATTCTTTGTGTTTTCGTTCCTTCCTCGCAATCCCCTACCATTGGGCTTAGATCTGTTCGTCCTCCAATTTCAATTTCTCCTCTGAATCATAAGTTGAAATTGTCCGGTCTTTACCCTTTTGTTGGTGTTCCTCCGACGCCATAAAGTTCGAATCTTTCCCTACATTTGTGTTGATTTGTCGATAGTTCTATGGTTCGATTTAGGGTTTGACTTGGGTTTGATTTGATGAAGAAAAGGGGCATGGGACTCGACTCAATCGGGTTTCTCCGTTAATCATCGCAAACTCCTGGTTTCTGAGCTCTTAGAATTGGTGATTGTCATTGATCTCAAGTTGTGTGAATGAGTGTGGCCAATTGAGGTTTTGGGTGCTTGCTTCTACTTTGTTTCGTACCGATCATGGATGACATTGGTGGTGAATCAACACCGTGGGAGCCAATTCAGCTAGTTTTCAAGCGTTATGTCCCACCTAATGAGTCTGATATCAAAGATGAAACATTGTGTGCTACTGTGAAGAAGAAAGCGGTGAGTAATGTTCTTACTCGCAGATATCAAAGCAATCCCTTTTGTTTTTTTCTGTGTGTAATAATTTGATTTTCTCATTCTGCAAAGATACCAGCTTTTAGATTTGGTATAGTGAGAACGGAAGGGATGTTTCTTCGTTCAGTTAGCCAGTGTTGTTTGTAAAGCTGCCAGAACTAGCTCTAGGTCCAGGAATGCATGACTGTCTTTACGAATAGCCTAGCTCAATCCATTTACCATACTACTTTAGATAAAGGATTATAGTTAACAAACATGTCATTGGTAATGCATCATCGGGTTTGTGTTACCTACTGCCCTTTCATGAAAATGATGCAAAATGTTAGCCATTTTCTTATTGTGCAGTTTACGAATGTTTGGATAAATCATTAACCGGTGTTTGTCACTTTAACAAACGAGTGTGCATTAATCTTAGCTGCTATAGATGTAGTGGATGATTACTTCTGTATGTTATTTTCTTCTGTCCATGACTTTACTTTATCGACACTTACTGGATACATATTATGACAAGACATCAGAATGTATATCTACTTTCAGATGGTAACAGCCGAGATTTTTTTCACTGTTGCAATACTTTCCAGTGCTCAAATTTCCTTGGATATGTTTGTCTGTTTGCAGGTAGTGGAAAGACTAACTAGGGGCTTGGTTGAGACATACAAAACATGCAATGCACAGTTCAAATATAGAGGAGAGTTGAATCCCAAGCGGTACTTGACTACTCCCTCGGCTGGTGTGCTTAATGATGGCTTTGATAATGTCAACTCCGACCTGATTCTGGCTGTAAATGATGATTTCTGCAGCTCAGATTCACGGCATAGGTTTGTCATTGCCTTATTTATCTTCAGTTTTTATTTCACGGATACGGTTCCTCCTTTTGTTGTGCTGTTAGAGGCATAAAATTTGAACCACTTTCTATCTACAAAAGATGCATTTTTGATTAAGCTTCACTCGTGTTCTAACTTCTTAGATACATTGTCAAAGATCTTCTTGGCCATGGGACTTTTGGTCAGGTTGCTAAATGCTGGGTTCCTGAGACAAACCGCTTTGTTGCTGTGAAAGTAATAAAAAACAAGCCTGCATACTATCAGCAGGCGCTGGTTGAAGTATCTATTTTGACAACGGTATGTAATTCTTCTGTACTTGAATGATCCTTTGTCTTTGTATACGTTGACCTTGTTATTCAAAATTGTTTGAGGTCTGTCTCGTAATTTTTGCTTGAGTGTGTAGCTAAACAAGAAGTATGATCCAGAGGATAAGCACCATATTGTTCGCATATACGACTACTTCTTACATCAACGTCATTTGTGCATATGCTTTGAACTTCTCGACATGAATCTGTAAGTTGCATAACTGAAGTATTCTTTTCCTTTCGTATTATATATTTGTCCACGTATTTCCTTCATTCGAACTGTATACAGTTTTTGTTGATGATAATTCCTTGCCCTCGGTAATTTATGGTTCAGGTATGAGCTCATAAAGATAAATCAATTTAGAGGCCTCTCATTAAGCATAGTCCAGCTCTTTTCTAAGCAGGTATTCAGATTTCTAGACATGTGTGTTTCACCATTTTTTTTGTTTTAACGTCCAAATTTACTGTATCAACTCTTTTCTTATGGTGTCCCATAGATCTTACTTGGTTTGGCCCTTTTGAAAGATGCTGGCATAATCCATTGTGATCTGAAGCCAGAGAATATTCTGCTGTGTACCAGGTCTACTTTCTAGCATCAACCCTATACACATACAACTGAAATCTTTAATTTTAGTTAAGTTGAATAGTTTTTTTTTTTTCAATTGCAACAGTGTGAAGCCAACGGAAATTAAGATAATCGACTTTGGATCAGCGTGCATGGAAGTTAAGACTATTTACTCATATATTCAGGTTCTTCTTGCTTCCCATGTATCTGTCTACTCTATTTTGTCAAACCAAGCAATTGAATTAAATTGCCTAATTCATTTTTCTACAGAGTCGTTACTACAGATCGCCCGAAGTTTTACTTGGGTACCGGTATCCTTTTAATTTAAAATATAATAAACTACGATACTTTCTCATAGTCGTTGGTACTGCATTGTTCTGTCTTTGGAGATTTGCTTGTTTAGCATATATTCACACTATCTTGTTTGTCTGTGACTCTTATTGATATCTTTAACCTACTGGTGGTAACTTAGTAACTATAGTTCCAGCAATTTTGTTACTTTCCTATCCCGCATTATTTGACTGCAATCAAAAGTTCTTCGCTTTTTGTTTCCTACATGATATCTTAAGTATTTGAAATTTCTGTGTTGACGCTTAACCACTTATAGATACACTACAGCTATTGACATGTGGTCTTTTGGCTGCATTGTCGCCGAACTGTTTCTTGGATTGCCACTGTTTCCAGGAGCTTCAGAATTTGATATCTTGAAGCGTATGATTGAAATACTGGGGTATGATCTTTTATTATGAAATTGATTAAGAACAATCAGTCTATATATTTAGTGTTCGGGAGAATTTTTGGGTGACTGCACCGTTGATGGTCAATACTCGTCCTCATGCATTATTTTACAGTAATTTACTTTCTAGTAGCGGTTATTTTATGGTGTTAGCCTTCTCTTGGTGCTTACTGTCATTCATTCAGCAGTCCTTATATTAGCTTCTTAACGTGTGTCCAGTTATCAGTCCTTTATTAGTGTCGAGATATCTAGGAACGAGGAACTTCTCTTATTCTGCCTGTGGCCTTTTTTCTATGTTGTTATTCGATATTATGTCAACTTCTTTTCAGCAAGCAACCACCTGATTATGTGCTCAAGGAAGCAGAAAATACGAATAAATTCTTTAAATGTGTTGGGAGTGTCCACAATTTGGGGAATGGTGGAACTTATGGTGGCCTCAAAAGTGCTTATATGGCACTGACGGAAGAAGAATTTGAAGCTGTAAGTAATTCATGCTTTAACATCTGTGACAAATAATGATATAAAAATGAGTATTGAAAACTCAGGAAGATAATAACAAAGACGCTTAGATTGTTATCTGAGGAAATTAATTTTCTTCGTAGATAGTCATTAAGTTTTGACTTTGGTAATTGTTTTCTCTGGATAACTTGTGCCGTTTTTCACTTTTAATTCAGAGAGAAAAGAAAAAGCCAGAAATTGGGAAAGAGTACTTCCGCCATAAGAACCTTGAAGAAATTGTTAAAGGCTATCCTTACAAGATAAACTTGCCCGAAGACGATGTAGTCAGAGGTAAAGTCAGGATCCTCTAATATGCTTAAGTTTCTGGACTATCTTCCGTGGTGACTGTTTTCTTTTCATGATTTATCACAGAAACTCAGATCCGGTTAGCTCTTATTGACTTTCTGAGAGGACTTGTTGAATTTGATCCAGCAAAACGTTGGTCACCTTTTCAGGTATTGAACTTCCTGGCTGACGTCATCTGTATATCTAGTTTTAAAGGATTCATATTATCTTGCTACTCATAATGGGTACATCTACTTTTCATTTCTTTAGGCTGCTAAGCACCCTTTTATAACTGGGGAGCCTTTTACGTGCCCATACAACCCTCCTCCAGAAACACCTCATGTGGTGAGTCGGATGATATTCCTTCTCAGGTCTCAAACTTATTTCCATACCAATGACAGTTTTATTTCATCATTTTCTAAACAAAACAATCATGAGATGGACTGAAGATACTTTTTGTTCTAGCACATTTTTCCGATTTTACAGTCTCCTTTTAGAAGATCTTGCAGAAAAGTGGCTAAAGAAAAATAAGATTCTTTCCTGTGGAGGGACGTATGAAAATAATCCTCTATATTCACTGAACTTGTTTTTGTTATCTTTCCATTTTCCTTATAGCATGTTGCTCAAAATATCAAAGTGGACCATCATCCAGGTGGAGGGCACTGGTTTGCCGCTGGCCTTTCTCCTCATGTATGACTCTGTCTCTATTAGGGTATCTGTAACACCTTCAAGTATTTTGTGGACTTCCTTTTGAAAGTTATTTATTTCTCTGATAGGTATCAGGGATAACCAGAATGCCCATGCAAAATAGTCCCCATTTTCAGACGATACCTTATTCACATGCAAACAGTTACGGGAGTATCGGGAGCTATGGTAGCTACAATGATTGCACTATTCAGGGAAATAGCTATGGAAGCTATGGAGAGAACGGCAATATGTTTGCCTATTTTTCACCTGTGAATCATACTGGCCTATACATGCAAAACAAAGGTGCTGTCCCGATGCTTGGAACTAGTCCTGATGCCAGACGTAGGGTTATGCAGTACCCACATGGAAATGGCCTTGGTACAAGTCCATCCGCTGGAAATTTTGCTCCTCTACCCCTTGGCACTAGTCCATCACAGTTTACACCACCGAATACAAACAATCAATTTTTTGCTGGCTCTCCTGGACACCATGGTCCGACATCTCCAGTAAGAAACAGTTGTCACGGGTCTCCTTTAGGAAAAATGGCTGCATTCAGTCAGTTCAACCGAAGAAAAAGCGTTGGATATTCTGGAGGTTCTCAGTCTCAGGATTCTTTCTTATCACAAGCGCAGGGGCATGAGATCGATAATTTTTATCAAAATGACGGCTACTCTACACATAACATTTCCAGCTCATCCCTTCGGTCCAGTATTTATAACCCTTCCAGTACTGGACTCCATCTCGAAAATCCGGATAATGCCATATCAGTGCCTGATCCAGGAGACTGGGACCCAAATTACAGGCAAGTAAACAATGTATTCTCTATTTTACAGGTTATATAGGATGTCAAGGTTTTTTCTCTGTGAATGTATGTTGTGTATATGTGGCAGGCGTATACATAATATGAGTGATGTTGTGCTTCTGTATTGCCTTAGTTCGAACAATATTGGAACATGCATGTCACGGCCCCTGATTTTCACCACTGTTAACTGGTAGTTGGGTTTTAAACTTAGAAAAACTTATGAGTATCGAAGCTGCATCAAAATCGATTAGTGGAGTGTTATCTAGAACCAGTCACGTTATAGTATCCATTGGAATGGGCAGTCAGTCTTTGTTACCTGATGTTATTCCAGCTAAAGTGATACTAACCTCTTTTCATTTGGCTATTTACAGTCACATAAGATACAGGTTTGCCTCCAATCCTTTAATTGGAAGTTCTAATATGCAGAATTTTGTTACATGTACAGTGATGAATTGCTTCTACAAGAAGATAGCGCAGATGAGAATGTCATTGCTAATGCATTCAGCAGAAGTATGCAACTTGGCTCAACAGATGCCTCCAGTTCCAGAAGGTTCAACAGTAATGCCTTGGCCTCATCATCAAATCTGGCAACCCAAAGGTAACCTAAAAGAGATCCTGGGGAAAGTATGCTGCAACTTTTTTTTGTTTTGATTGAAACTCTGTTAGAATGGCGAATAACTTGGGTGATATTTAGATATTAAGTCTTCCAGACATGATCTATTGTTTATCACTTGAACTCGCCCTAATAGAGAAATTTGACTTTATACTCATGCGAATCATTTTGATGCTGTTTTACGTTTCGGTCTTGATGGATCTGATTGGCTTAATTTCTTGTAACTTTGAATCTACTTCAGGAGATATGTTCTCAACCAAGCCTTTTCGCAAGTAGAGATTGGCAGCCCTCCAAGTAATGATCCTCATGCCAGATTTGGCCAACTTATGCCAGGATCACAATTCACTCCTCAAGTCTCCCAGAACTCTCCAAGTCGCTTAGGGCAGCAGTCTCAACGGGTTAATCATGGGAGACCAAATTCTGGAAGGACGATGGATCGGAATCACATCAACGCACAGCTTCCTCCTTCCAACACTAATTCTGGGGGTCAACGCTCACCCAGAAGTAGCTCATTTACCAATGGTGTCCCTTGGGGTACTTTATTTCCACTCTTAACTTCTTTGGAACGTTCTCTTGTTTACAAACAATGATTGGTCTTAGACTGTAAATGCCACTGTCTTGCAGGAAGACGTAAGACTAACCATCATGTCCCGAATGTTCCTTCGACTTCTAATGGAAGGATGGATTATGGAAGTATTGCCTAAGTCCGCGGTCTTAACTCTCATTTATTTTGTTCTTTCCCTTGGTGTGCAATCTTCTTGTTGGAAGTTTGGGAACAAAGTTTGTACTGAGAAACAAAACTAGTTCATGGCTTGTGGGCTTTTGATCAGAAAATACTTATTCATTGTGCCTTTTGCACAAATAAACCAAAAAAAAAATGTTATTGATATTGTTGGTGTTTATGGTTATCTATTTTTAGGACTTTCGTATTGATACTGAATGGATCTTTTTGGAAAAGACGTTGATAGTTCAAATCAGAGTCTCCTTTGTCTTTATTTATCTGCATTTCTCACTCCAACTTCTGTTGTATATAAGTGGTAGTATCTCTTGTCCATCTCTTACTTTCTCCAACACCTTTGTGAAAAACATCTCTTAACAGGTATGCATCACCTCTTATTAAACACCGTGGAAACGATTACTGAGAGCAGTCCAAAAGCAGTCTCTTGAATCTTAAGATTGAAAACAAAAGCTCTCATTTTATTCCAGTAACAGACATTAGAACGCAAACTCTCTCACTAAAATGTGCAGTATCTTGATTCTCCTTCTCCAAAATAGATGTGGGGAGTTCCACGCCCATCAACATATAGAGCGCCTTCAAATCTTCCGAATATGTCGTGCTCCTAGCAACACTGTATCCTACTGTCTCCCTTAGTGCCTCCATCTTTGCCCATAGCTGCTCCTCGTTATACAAAATCTACATCCAAAACCTATATATCAGTAAACAATACTTGTACGGTACCTTTTCAAACAAGAAAAACCCCTTAGAGCGAATTGGGTATCAAACAATACAATGTACAATCACAACTAACATGCTATAATATCTATCAAGGAGGAAAAAGAGGAAGAATAAGAGAAGCATGATTCACAGATACTGTCACTAGAAGAAATTCTAAGAGATAGTTGGAACTATTTTTTGAACATTATGAATATTATCAAAAATGAGTTTTATTTGAATGAGAAATGGAGGTCCAATGTATTTGATTTGAGAAACTTGTATAACGTAAGAAATACACATTGGATATTGATTGGATTTGGGTTTTGATTTATTAGTTGGACTTCATGTTCATTAATCTAATCTTATAAACCAAATATATGTTGATCTTTATATTTGTAAAATATAAAAAAGAAATCTATTTTAAAGAATATTATTTATTTGAATTAGTCAAACAATAATAATTATACCTCTTCATTTCTTGGTAAAAATGTGGAATAAATTCACATAATAATTGACAAGAATTGAAGTCTCCATTAGTGCACCATGGAAGTTTCATTTCTTTGTTGAAAATGAACTTTGTGTTTCTCATTATTTTTCTATATAAAGGCTTTGTTAGCATTATAGAAAAATGTACATTCAACAACAAAAATTTACTCTCTCCCACTTAGAATAGTTATGCTAATATTTTTTTTTATTTTGTGTCTGAGAGTACAACACAAAAATAGGTTTGTTAGCTTCTATTTTGAGTGATGCATGAATAGTCGGAGTGTGGTTGTATACTGGGATTCTGATTGCGCAAACACCATCACACTACGGGCAATTAAGGAATTAAGGAAAGAGTGTCTCGCCTCCACACGAAATCATTTTTTGTTCATCATATTTTGGTATCAAGTATTGTGTATTTTATTTCTGTTTTTATCATTATATAAAAAAATTATTCAGTTTGTCATATCGTAGAAACCATGGTCCTACAATCTTAATTCTTTAATTTTTCGTTATTGTACTAACAAAAAACTGATAATTTGTTTAGTGTTTTTCTGTCATGAAAACAGGAACTCGAGAATTCATGGAAAATAAAATTATTATGATCTTTTCAGATCAGTCATTACATGGATTTTTTAGTTTGATTCCTAAACTAAAACCATTATGATCTTTGATGAAAAATATAATTTAGCAAGCACGATCATCGTTCATTTCATTAAGCTAAATTACTTTAGTTGCATTGTCCTTGGCGTAATCGTTTTACAAATCATTAGATGATAACTTTTGGTCTCATGCTTTGACTATTATTAATTGCTTACTGTTAAGAATTGTTCTTTGGTCAAATATGTGTTATTGCTTTAATCTTATGTTTTAATTATAAAGCATAATATTCATAGTTACATTTTATTTTTCATAGTCCAAATTGACCATGTTGCAAATTTACTTATGGGTCAAATGTCATTAATTCATTTATGAATTGGCACTAATAATATTTTTTTTTCAGCAAGGTTGTAAATAAAAGTTTTATAGCTGATGGAGATAACACCAGTAAATTGATCGGTGGAGTTTTGGTATTAATCCAGTGGTGAATCGAGTTTAAGTATTATAAAAAATATTATAAACATTTCGATCTTATGAGATCAAATGAAATAAATGGAAATGGATTCGTGAGTCGACGGCCCAAATTAAGTTTGGGAGAGGTCTGCCACATATAAATCATTTGCCATACAAAATATAATGTTGTTGATAATGACAAAAACATTCATATTTCGTCAATGCTTTAACGCGAGTCATATAAAGATTGACTATGAGAAAAAAATGAGAAATCTCATATTAATGTGATTGAAACTGACATGTATTCTAGTTTATTAAGTCAATATTGTTGAAAATAACCAAAGAGAGTATTGGTTTGATGCCACAAATAATATCTTGTAATGATATGTATATTTGCTACAAAGCAAAATAATATTTTTGAAAGAAATTAAAAAAAATACAAGTTGGATTTATAAATCGACTTGAGAGAACTATGAAAATAGTTGTATATAAAATGTGAATTTTTAAGACTGAAATACTTAAAAAAAGTTGTAATACTTTAGAAATTGCTTTATTCATTTAAACCAAAAGAGTTGTAGATCAATTTTTTTAAACTCTTAAGAGATGTTAAATGCAAATATGCTAATTTTGAGTTATCTCAAGAAATGTGGGGGAAGCTTTGCTTACCATATAAAGTCATTGGCAAGAGGTCACATGAACTTAGTGATAATTATCACAATATGATTAAAAAAAACCCAGTGTCATGCACTAAGTTTTGTATATAATGGTTAGTTGTATCTTGAAAAAAGATGACAAAAATCATTAAAAAATTGATCTCGACTAATCTCAAGAGATTATGTTCATTATGATGACAACCTAGAATCCTTATATTAAAGGTGTGTCATGAGATCATATTGTTATATCATCAAGAGGAATGGGTTAATGCATGTGAATTAAGATGATGTTTGGCGGTAACTATACCTAAATGACTGGAGATCCCAAGAAATAAGTTCAAGGAGACAACTAGTCAAACTAAATCTGCCCAAAGCACTGTAAGACTTCGGTCTATACTCAGTTCCTAGGATGATTAAACAATGCTACATGTAAGGAATAGAAGATAAACATTTGCTTTTAATGATTTGTGTCCATTATTTTGAGATATGAATGGAGTAGTACATGATACTCCTCTAAACAAAGTTAATAGCAAATCACCTTGTGAGTGTGAAATGGGGTCGTTTCTAGGACAATGAAAGAAAGGCTATACTCTCCAAGTTCACTCATGATTAACCATGACTGTTCACGGCCAAATTGAACACAACAGAGAACCTAGTTCTGTGAGAGAATGAAATTGTGTTATAGTTATTGTCTAGGTTTACATCAAAGCCCGGGTGGTTCAAGACATCATGTTCACTACCTGGCCGAGTAAATCCGGTAGCTATTAACAATGACTGGTTCAAGGCTGAAAAATGCTACCAACTCATCATGCAGTGGATTTTTCGTTTCTACTCTCAAAAGTCCTTAGTTGAGTCTTGTTGTGTCTTGTTTAGGAAGTCAAATATGTCGAGTCGTCTAGTGTTTAGAGTCATTCCTATTCATGTGGGGGATTGTTGGAACTATTTTTTGAACATTATAAATATTATATTCATATGTCAAAAATGAGTTTTATTTGAATGAGAAATTGAGGTCTAATGTGTGTGATTTGAGAAATTTGTATAAAGTAAGAAATACACACATTGGATATTGATTGGATTTGGGTTTTGATTTGTTAGTTGGACTTCATGTTCATTAACCTAATCTTATAAATCAAATATATGTTGATCTTTTATATTTGTAAAATATAAAAAAGAAATTCATTTTAAAGAATATTATTTATTTGAATTGGTCAAATAATAATAATTATACCTCTTTATTTCTTGGTCAAAATGTGGAATAAATTCACATAATAATTGACAAGAATTGAAGTCTCCATTAGTGCACATGGAAGTTTCATTTCTTTGTTGAAAATGAACTTTGTGTTTATCATTATTTTTCTATATAAAGGCTTGTTAGCATTATAGAAAAATGTACATTCAATAACAAAAGTTTACTCTCTCCCACTTAGAATAGTTATGCTAGTATTTTTTTTTTTAATTTTGTGTTTGAGAGTACAACACAAAAATAGGTTCGTTAGCTTCTATTCTGAGTGATGCATGAATAATCGAAGTTTGGTTGTATCCTGGAATTCTAATTGCGCAAACAGCGTCACACTGCGGGCATTTAAAGAATTAAAGAAAGAGTGTCTCGCCTCCACACGAAATCATTCTTTGTTCATCATATTTTTGTAACGACTCAAATCCTAGGGCCCAACAAAGCCTATTTAACCTGCTGGAAACCCTAGGTACTTTTCTATAAATCAGAGCCTCACCTCATTTTTTTTCCAGAAAAGCTTAGACACGTTGAACCTCTGCAGAAACTCTGCTGTCAGGGAGATCTAGAACCGATCAGCCTCAGCCACCATCGCCAAAGTCGAGATCGGACGCCCCACCCCCGGAAATCGTCGAAGGTAACCTCTGAAAACCGTCGTGGCCGCGTGTTGTATTATTTCCGTTTAGAAAATCGATCGTATCTCTCTAACCGTGTGGTTTTTCACAAATCCAAGGCCACCATCGTGTTCGGGACGTCGAGACAAGTCAGGAGCAGGAAGATTATTATTTATTAAGTTAAACTAAAAATGCGAGTGTTACAATTTGGTATCAGA